>VZTS01024167.1:0-10430 GCA_013400795.1 Pluvianellus socialis | reverse complement strand
CCATTGGCCTCAGCCCATCGGTCCAGCCTGTCCAGATCTGCAGTGAAACTGTTCCTTTGTCTCAGTTGAGACTTTAGGCTGCTTAATTTTAAGGAGCATTGAGCATTCTTGCAAAGGTACACTTGCACGTGGAAGTGAAATTCTTTTGACAGGCTGGATTATGGCCTTAAAATACATAAGACTTCAGAAACCATTTTTCTTCCAGGTACTGCTATGAGAGGAACCTGGCAGTGAACCCACAGGGGGGTAACACAGGCCTTGTTGGGGGCAGCGTTCCTGTCTTTGATGAGATCATTCTCTCCACTGTTCTCATGAACCAGATCATCAGCTTTGACAAGGTGTCTGGTAAATATCACAGAGATGTGAGGCACAGAAACGAGCCCCAGGCCCTAAACCAGCCATTTTCCTGGAAGGCGATAACTGCAGGATCAGCAGGGTTCAGCCCAGCAGCACGATAAGGGGCGTCAGAGGTTTGTTTCATCCAGGCTCCTGCTGCTGATGTAATTCTTAGGTTACAACAGTAGCAAATGTAAAAATACATCTGGTGGCAGAAAGAGGAAGGTAGGAAGAGATAAGCGAAACCTATTGGACATCCTATTATCTGTTCATAAATTAAATGAGAAACCCGGCAGGGGAACCAGAATGATAGTGTTGAAGAAGGCACGTGGTCACTACACTAACAGAGGGAAGGGAGGGGAGGGGAAAACTTAGAGATTGTTTGGATTTGGAGTTAGGAATTAGGCTGGTTTTTGAGTATTTCAATTCTTAAAGAGGGAGAGGGAGAAGAGCAGGCAGAGACATACTTCATGTCATGTGTGTTTTACCTGTCCAGAGTTGCGGATGACCAGATGTTCAGGCAATGGTAAATCTCCCCTCGGCTTGAGGAGGGGTAGGACAGTGCCCTGTAGCGTGCACGGACTGTGTCTTTAAATTCAATCCTTGAAAGTTTTGGAGGAAGAGGTGGTCGCATTTGCTTGTACTTACCCTGCCTCTTGAGGAGGCATCTTCTCCTTGGGCATCAGCTCGTAGCAGGACGTTTCTGTTTCAGGAATCCTTGTGTGCCAAGCTGGCTGCGTCTTAGAGAAACTCAACAAGTACTTGGAGCAGCAGGGATTTATCATGCCGCTTGACTTGGGAGCGAAAGGTAGCTGTCACATTGGTGGTAACGTGGCCACAAATGCTGGAGGCTTACGGCTCTTGAGGTATGGCTCTCTCCGAGGGACAGTGCTGGGACTGGAAGTGGTAAGGCGAGTGCCTGGCAATTCCCTTCTGCGTTTAAACCTCAGCTTCTTCCCATTTCCTGCCGCTCTAGCCCTGAGCACTCTGTTATGCAGGCAAGTGCCTCTCCAGGCTTCTGCTCTTAACTTTTCCTCGTAAGCCTCTTTTGAGAAGGGGCAACAAGTGTCTTCATGGGTGTCACATCTGTTTTTGCTTCTGCAGTTTCCAGCTTCTACTTCTGTCCTTACTGACGGAAGTGACATTAGGTGGTTTTCTAATCCAAAGAGGTGAAAAGAAGGTAGGGAGGGATTTGGTGATCTCGAGTTACGTGCTTGAGGTTGGTTCCTCTGGAGCAGTGGGTCTCTGGAGCACTCTGCTAAACCCATCCTACAGCACCCTTTTCTAGCGCCTCCTCACTTGACTTCTAATAGAGCCATCCGCTTTGGGTTTGTTTGGCCGCTGGCTTGGCTTTCTGCTAGAGTCTTTCCTGTTCCTCAGCCTGCTTCTGCCCTACGGACCTGTGCCTATGTGTGTAAAAGCTGGGATGGGTGGTTCTAAAAGATTTTGGGACTTGGGAGCAGAGAGCTAATAGAAAGCAAATTGGGTAGGTAACAAAAGCCTGGTTTGGTTTTATTGTGTACGCCCAGACAGGAGAGCTTTTGTCTCTCAAGTTAGCCCCTCTAGCATCTAAACAGCTTTTGATAACATGTCTTAGAGACATTCACCCTTGATTTATGGCTCAAGTGGTGGAGGGCTTACTTCATTCTGGTTAAATGTTGTCATTGTTTCAAATAGTTCCTTGTTTCTATTGAATAATGAGAGCTGGGGCTGCAAAGAGTGGCTGATCTTGTCCACCACTGGTAAGAATAGTGGAGCCAGCTCCATCTTCTGTTATTACTTGTCCTGCTGTAACACATGCAAACAGCACCACAAAAAAAAAAAAAAAAAAAAAAAAAAAAAAAAGAAGCAGAAAAGTTTGAGGGAAGACTCGGGGAGGATTTAGAGGGGAGGAACTTTACCACTGCCCGAGGCTGGCGGCAGCTTTTTGTCAGCTCAGTAGTAGACGAGCTTATGACAAGAGATTTCTGTGTAGGTGCTTTGACTGCGTCTCTGTATTCCCACAGGTGCTGGCCGATGGCTCAGCTCTAGACTGCTTGGCGTCTCTGCGCAAAGATAACACCGGCTACGACTTGAAGCAGCTTTTCATTGGGTCCGAGGGGACCTTGGGAGTTATCACTGCTGTCTCCATACTGTGTCCTCAGAAACCGAAGGCTGTGAATCTGGCATTCCTAGGTAGGAGCTGATCCTAGTCATTTCACACCTGAATTCAGAGGCTGGGAAATGAACAGGAATGGAGAGGTGAAAGCACCGCTCAGCCTGCTGAGCTAAACTACCAGCATCAGCTTGTTTTGAGAAATAGGATGGTGTATATTAATAATGTGTTAAAATACCTGCGCAGGTATTTTCTATCTGGGGTGTAAATGTGTCAAATGCCAGTAAGGGCAGGTTGCTCTGCAAGGGGAGGGAAGCCAGGAGCTTAGCAGGATGAAGAGGCAGGCAGGGCAGTGCCCTCACTGATGAGGGTGCAGGCTGATAGTACCCGAGCGAGGAGAGCAGGGCGAGTTTGGTGACAGCAGGCAGAGGCAGCCGCGATCCAGCAGTCACCGCGTGAGCCTGTAGTGACAAGGCAAGGCTGGGCAGTCAAACCTACAGGTCAGGGTCTGGATCCGCAGGGTACCTGCTTAAAAGCTGTTTCTGAGTCTGCTTTTTAGCAGAGTTGTTTGTAGGGAGCCTTCACTGAGACTTTTTTTCCTCTCAAAAACCTCCGAGGCCAGCAGGGACTTCGCAGACAGCTCGCTTGTATCCGATGTGGCCTTGAGAGCAGAGCGCGAAACTGTTAGGAGGGGAAGAGTCGACCGCAAGTGCTGACAGACCTGTGGGATATGTGCACAGACCCCAGAATTTGCCTGGACTCTCACAGTGGCCTTTAAATGTCTCTTGGGTTGCCTTCTTGCCTGTGCTGAGAACTGAGGGTGGGGCAGATGTTTTGGTATGAACTGGCGTAGAGTGTTCAAGAAGTCCTTGCCACAGTAAAGACTAATTGCTATATCCTCCTGCTGTTCTGCTCTGAAATCTTCCCCAGCTCGACCTATTACAGGAACTGCTGATCTAAACCCACGCAGGGTAGCAGTTTACATTTTCAGGAGATGGGAGAGCTGACTTGAAAGCTGATAGACTTTCAAAAATCTTTTGCAAGGGGTTTTTTTGAGGGGTGGGATGTGTTTCTTGTTCCTGAGTCCTCTCTGTATTCTGTCTGAAGGGTGTCAGAGTTTCGCTAAGGTTCTGGAAACATTTACAACCTGCAGAGCCATGCTGGGAGAGATCCTGTCTGCCTATGAGTTCATGGATGATAAGTGCATGGAATTGGTTGAGAAACATCTCAAGCTGTCCAGTCCAGTGACAGGTACCAGTGTCATTTGTGCTATAGAAAGAGGCATTGTAGCACTTGGGGATTTTTAGCCTAGTTTTGTGTATATCTGTATCTATGCTTATATATGTCATTGAGCGTGTGGGCATCCCTCAGCGTTTTTGTACTCGGTATTCAATTCCAAACACATTTAGTGGAAGTCTTTAGAGGTAAGGCTTTTTGTTTCTACTTGTTCCCACAAAACTGCTAGTTTTCTGAAAAGCGGTGGCGAGGTAAAGGATAAAGTATGTAAATGAAGTGCCCTACACATAAAAAATAGCCGCTTGAGCTGCCCTTCCACATGGCACCAGAGAATCTGGGCAGTAGATTGACCTCATGAAATGTGCCAGGCCTGGGAAAATCTCCAGAACCTGCACTAAATTCCTGTGCCTTTACCCCAGAGCATCTGCTTATTCTGTTCTCCCTCACTTTCAGGCAGCCCTTTTTATGTTTTAATTGAAACTTCGGGCTCCAACTCAACCCATGATGAAGAAAAATTGAACAGCTTCCTAGAACAGGCCATGACTTCTGGTTTGGTCACTGATGGAACTGTGGCAACGGATGATAAGAAAATAAAGGCAAGTCATTGTTTCCCCTTGTGCAAATCTCTTTGACGTGATTCTCTACTTGGATTTGTATTTTTAATAGGGAAATTTTCAGACTGCTGTTTGGTATAAATGTCTCTGAGTGATCTGGTGGCTTATTTGGCATATTGAGTAAGAACACTAAGAGAAATTACCACTGCTGATTCTTCCCAGAAAGCCTGAGTATTTGGGGTTTCTCTTCTAAAAAGATCAAAATAATGAATTGCATCTTTCGGTAGTTGCTGGGGTAGGACCCAAACTGCCTGAAAACTATCAAAACCAGAAGCTCAGTTGTCAGCAAGGCCAGGAGTGACAAAGTCCTGTAGGCCAGCGTGACAATGTGTTGGAGCCAGAGGCTGTGCCCGTACGGAACAAGACAGACACATAGTGTTTCAGTGAGGAGGAGAGTGATTTGCGTCTCCCTGGTAAACATGAGTCTCTTACTGACCCATGTTTCTTCCAGCCCCAGTTCCCAAACCGACCCTTGCAGTACTAAACTGGAGGAGGCCACATCCCCACTTCTTGGGACACCAAAACAGATTTGGAGAGAATCCCCATGCCTCGTTCTTTCTGTTTGGGGCACTGTCAAGCTTGAAGAGTTGGTGTATCACGTTCCTGTATGATGCTGCCAAGAAAGCGTTATAACTAGCTTCCACGAGGCGGAGGGTATCGAGGGAAATCAGAAGTTGATTTTACATGCAAGGAATCAAGGCCCTTTTTCCCTCAGTGCCACAAAGCATGGAACCCAAGAGGAGCTCGGTTTATTTGGATTTCTTTGATTCCTCAGATGCTGTGGAGCCTGCGGGAGAGGATCACAGAGGCCCTCACTCATGACGGCTACGTCTACAAATACGACATCTCTCTGCCCGTGGGAAAGCTGTACGATCTTGTGACTGACACCAGGGCTCGGCTGGGCCGCAGTGCCAAAAACGTGGTGGGCTACGGCCACTTGGGTAAGTGTAGGTGCTGGGAAGGGAGGCGATTGCTCTTTTGTGCTCTGCAACTTTCTAATAGTTTTAAAGGTTGTTTTCAGATTAGCGAGAGGCACAGACTAAGTAGCCGAGAGCTGTCAAAAGAGGAGGATGCAGAAGAGGAGGAAATTCTGTGTCTGAATTTTGTTGCTTTCAGACTGTGTTCTGTATATCGGTGGCAGGTTGCTAGCCAGCCACTGAACTCCTCGTTTGTGTCTTCTTGCTCTGTACTTTTAGTTTGTCAGTTGTTTAATTGGACCATCAATTTGACTAATGTACTTAGACACTTTTGATAGATAAACACTCTTAGTCGTATTGGAAATCAGTTATGTCTGAGCCATTAACCCTCCAAAAGAGCGATAAAGATAATGCACAGAAAGGCGAGTACGTTGGTCAGAATGCTTTGAAACTGATTTTATTTTACAGGCAGGTAAATCGGTAGCTTAGGAGAGCCATTCTGTTAAAAAAAACCAAAAACCAAACAACAAAACAGAACACACTTCAGCACGCTTCATTTGAAAGACATCAAAAGACAGGTCTGCGTAACAAAGGCTGCCTCTGTTAGCTGTTGGTACTGAGCATTAAGCTGTGTACTGTGAGGGTTTGCTGGGATGCAGGAAGAGGTTCCAGAGTGAGAATGAGTAAGTTGTGTTTGTCTTTGTGTGTTCCATCTTCTGAATACCCAGCTTAATCAAATACCATCGCACACAAGTGGTAAAAGGAAAAAAATGTTCTGTTTGCTTTGTTTCTGTTGACACAGTGCCAAAGTGCAGTTAGAACATTGCACAAACATAATGGGGAGAGCGAAAGTGGTGAAGGGTCGTATTAAAATCTAATGATCATTATGAAATAGCATTGGGGAAGTCTTTGCCATGCCATCTCGGTGGTGGGACAATAATTAATGCAGCACGATTGTTTGAATTTTAGAATCACAAGAGTGGGAATTTGAAAGTAGCTTAACTCAACGCTTCCTCAAATATTGTACTGAAAGCATGGAAGAACAAAGATCCTATTTGAATTATTTGTGTGTGGAGAGGCTTAATGTTTGGAGGACAGTGAACTTGTCCTTTTTTGCATGGTTTAGAGACTAAGAAAGGCACCTTTGTTTGAGTGCATGGAGGAGACAGTAATGAGTGTCTATTGTAGGGCCACTGAGTTTTTATTACAGACCCACCTCTGCGGTGTTTTCTTTCAGGAGACGGAAACTTGCACTTGAACATCACCGCGGAGTCCTATAGCCATTCCCTGCTGGAAGCCATCGAGCCGTTTGTGTACGAGTGGACTGCGAGATACAGTGGCAGCATCAGTGCAGAGCACGGACTGGGCTTCAAGAAAAAGCAGTTCATTCAGTACAGCAAACCCCCCGAAGCAGTCTTTCTGATGCAGCGTTTCAAAGCCATGTTGGACCCTAAAGGCATCCTCAATCCCTACAAGATGCTGCCCTCCAGTTCCTGAGAACAGCGTGCACTGAGAAATGAGCAGATGCCTTCACACGCGAGGGCGGCATCTCTAGCTTGGCAAGTGTACTTTACCCATAAGCAGAACTGATGCATCAAGCAAGCATGTGGAATGCTCCTTGGTTTATTTCTTTAGTGTGATGGAATGAGTAAAGGAACATGATTCCTCTTTTCAGGGGTGCCTGGTCTTTCTGAAGGAAAGCACATTACTGGTTTTGACCGGGTGGGTTTCCAATTTAATCTGAACACTGAAACCAAACATGCAGATATTGTGAGTGGATATTGCAGCTGTCTTTCCCCTTAGTTTGTTCTGATTTATTAGCGAAGTCAGCATTTTCTCACTTGGGGTGTGGAAGTGAAGCGTCAGGCACAGGAGAAGAACCTGTGGATGCTGTACCACCCTATCCAAGTGAAAATGTTGCTCTTCCTCACTTGTTTCGGTCCCTTTCTAATACGCTTGTCCAAAAGCCCACAACAGGATCAGGTTATGGGCTTTTTAGTCATGCCACCTGCAGGCTGTCCCCAGTAGGCATCACTTTTGTCCCACTTACAGCATGCAGGTGCAGTTTTCCAGTCCTGGAAGGACTGGCTGGAGAAGAGATGGTGCCTGGATCCTACTTCTGGGTAGTATGAACCGGAGGGGAAATGTCAGCAGCCAGGCTAAGGGAAGGGATCTCACAATGTCTGTCTGGCAGTTACTTCCTGCTTACTTGTCTTCCAGTCTTCCTTGTCTTCCTGATTTGTTCTTGCAGGGGGCAAGAGCCATTATCCTAACGATTTACATAAAATCTGTATCCCTCGCGACCAGCAAAGTATATTAGGCTGGGTGGAGATAATGACAGGGGTGATAAAATCACCCAGAGTTTTCTCTGCGCTGTGCATGTGGGGCGTTAAGGCAAAAGAGATTTCTGTGCGTACCAGTCCTAATTTATTTTCCCGAGGTGCCTGCTTGTCCTGGCAGCGGTGGTTCTGAGGCTCCCAGCATGATGCAGATGGGATAGAATACGCTGTTTGGTCAGTTTTGGGTCACCTGTCCTGTCCCCTCCTCCCCACAGGTGGGACCCCTCTGTGCTTTTCCGCTTCCCACCCTCCAACGGGGCAAATACCAAAGTTGTCTGGCCTTGGTCGTTACAGCAATAAGGATAAACAAGGGCCACTCTGCATACGGTGCCTCGGCATCAGCTGTAAATGTGGGTCTTACTGCTCTGAGAAAGCAGTTTTCTGCACAATATGCTGCTAATTTCAGCAGTTAGAAGAGGCCTAGTTAGAAAGCAGAGTTACTGAACAAAATTGCTCCTGTTTTACCTCAAACCAGGACAACAGTGCAGGCAGCTGTTACCCAAAAGCAGCTTGGAAGATGCGGCGGTAGTCAGGGAAATAAAATCAGCCTGTCTGGCGTTCAGGGGGATCCTTGGTTGCAAAAGATGTGTAAAAAAAAAAAAATACAGGCTTACTCAAGCAGGAGGGCGAGAGAAGGAAAGTGATGGTGTAGGAAATTATCGGAAGTCGGCGCAAGACCTAATGGAAGGGGAGTACAATCTTGGGTTTAAAGTAGACTGATTTTACTCGCCCAGTCTCTCATCACTTTTGTATGCCCTCTCACAAGCACGTGTCCCCTGTGCTGCATGTCCCTATGGTCTGGTACAGGGACACTTGTGGGAGGAGAAGGGGTGTTTGGATGGGACTTTTATACCTCTTGCAAGTCACTGATTATTATGGAATGATCCTTTTGACTCGGGATTTTGCTTGACGATCCACAAATCCCAGGCACTGTCTTTGTTTCCTCAGTTTGAGTATTTTTTAGTATAGATTTTTAGTAAGGCTTTCGAAAGCGTCCCTCAGCATCCTGCTGGACAAGTTGTCCTGACTGGGAGATGAGCAGGTGCACGGTGTGCTGGGTGAAGAACTGGATGGATGGCAGAGCTCCGGGGGTGTCAGTGATTGGGGCTACATCCGGCTGGTGACCGGTCACTAGTGGTGCTCCTTGGGGGACGGTGCTCTTCAGTATTTTTGTCAGTTATCTGGATGCAGGAATTGAACGCACCACTAGCAGTTTTGCTANGAGGGCAAACCACATCCTGGGGTGCATCAGACACAGCAGGACCAGCTGGTCACTTGAGGGGTTTATCCTGCTGGACTCAGCTTTGGTGCGGCCTTGCCGTCCGTGCTGTGTGCAGCTCTGGGCCCCACCACTTAAGAAGGGCGTGAAGGTACTTGAATACGTCCAGAGAAGGGCAACAGAGCTGGTGAAGGGCTGGAAGGCAGTGAGGAGTAGCTGAGGGCTTCGGATTTGTCTAGCTTGGAGAAAGGGAGACGGAGGGGAGACCTCATTGATCTCTGCAACTTCCTGAGAAGGGGGTGTGGAGAGGGAAGTGCCACGTTCTTTTCCCTGGGATCCAGTGACAGGACTCATGGGAAAGGTTCAAAGCTGCATCAGGGAGGTTTAGACTGGACTTTACCAAGAGGGTGGTCAGACACTGGAACAGGCTTCCCAGAGGGGTGGTCGATGCTCCAAGCCTATCGGGATTTAAGAGGCATTTAAATGGGCAACACCCTTAAAAACATGCTTTAACTTCTGGTTAGCCCTGAAGTGGACAGGTCATCAGTTGCACTAGATGATTGGTGTAGGTCCCTTCCAACTGGACTATTCCAAGATCAGGGGCTTTTTGGGGGCTTGGTGGGTTTTTTTTTCCTACAATCTGTTTTGAGATGTCAGGAGAGATTGTCATTTACAGTTTGGTGTACAAAAACCACATTGTTGCCCTTCTGTTACCAGAGGGCAGGCCAAGCCATCTGCTGGTGAGTCATTTGGTCTGCTCAGTATTTGCTAGTCACATCCGTGTTTACCAATCCACGTCACACTCTTGGCTCAGGCTGTGTTGTGTCCAAGTGAAGCAGGTGATAGGGGAAAGCCAACAGGGATTTGCCAAAGGTAAAACCTGCCACTAACCTGACCACCTTCTACAACAAAAATAACGTTTTCTGTTGACATGGGGAGAGCAGTGGATGTTGTTTGCCTGGATGTCAGCAAAGTGTTCAGCGTTGTTTCCTACAGCTTTCTGGGCAAGCTGGCAAGACAAGAGACTGAACGGGTGGCCTGCGAGAGGGTTCAGAAGCTGGCTCACAGGCTGTGCTCAGAGGGTGGTGATCAATGTTTTTTACTCAAGGTCTACCGCTTTGGGAGCCATCTCTGGACTTCATGAGATGAAGAAAGGTGGTTGTCTTAGCCAGTAGCTGTCTCCTCCATTATCTACTTTTCAGTGATTTCTGCTCTTCCCCAGTGCAGTGAAATAGATGTTCCATCCAGAGCCTTTTTCCATGGAAGAAAGTCATCTCACAGACTCTTTTTTCAGAGTGCCGAGCCACTCTCCATCATTTGTCAGCGATCTTGGTCAATGGGTGAGGTCCCAGATGACTGGAGGCTTGCCAATGTGATACCCATCTACAGGAAGGGCCGGAAGGAGGATCTGGGCAACTACAGACCTGTCAGCCTGAGCTCAGTACCAGGAAAGGTCATGGAACAGTTCATCCTGAGTGAACTCAGGCATCATGTGAAGGGCAACCAGGGGATCAGGCCCAGCCAACATGGGGTCATGAAAGGCAGGTCCTGCTTGACCAACCTGGTCTCATTTTATGACCAGGTGACCCGCCAGGTGGATGAAGGAAAGGCTGTGGATGTGTCTGCTTGGACATTAGTAAGGCCTTTGGCACAGTCTCCCACAGCATTCTGCTG
>VZTS01024165.1:7427-22028 GCA_013400795.1 Pluvianellus socialis | reverse complement strand
CCGGCACCGCGTGGCTCGAGGTGGGGGCCGGCCAGCGCGCCCCCACCCCTGGTAGCCCCCGACCTCGTGGCGGCCACCCCCTGCCCAGCTCGCCCTTCCCGCGGGCCGAGGGGGCCATGTCGGGGGAGGCGGTGACGGCGGCCAGCGAGCCGCGGCGGAGGGACCCCGCTGGCGTGGGACCTGCCTCCACCAAGCTCCAGGGGCTTGGGTCTTCCTCGGAGGAGGAGGAGGAGGAAGGCTACGGCCACGACCGCGCCGGCAGGGAGGAGGAGGAGGAGGATGAGATGGTGAAGGCTCCCCAGCGGGTGACCGACCTGGAGATCGGCATGTACGTCCTGCTGGGCGTCTTCTGCCTGGCCATCTTCATCTTCCTCGTCAACTGCATCTTCTTCGTCCTGCGGTACCAGCAAAAGGAGCTGCCGGACGCCAGCGCGGCCCCCTCGGCCCCCCAGCCCCACAACTGGGTTTGGCTGGGCACCGACCAGGAGGAGCTGAGCCGGCAACTGGACCGCCGGCAGCCTGAGCCCCCGGCGCCCCCCGAGGTGGCCACCGAAGCCGGGCGCTGCTGCTGCGGGGTGCCCCCGGGCTCCGAAACAGGGGGTCCCACCAGCACCCCGGCACCCGGGGCCCCCCTGCCCCGCAAAGAAGGGGGCACACCGGGGGGCGGCCGGAGGAAGCGGGTGGAATTTGTCACCTTCGCTCCCCCCCGCGTCCCCGAGGAACCCCCCCAACCCGCCCCCAACGTCCAGTCCATCCTGGTGGCCAGTGAGGATGACATCCGCTGGGTGTGCGAGGACATGGGGCTGCGGGACCCCGAGGAGCTCAGGAGCTACATGGAGAGGATCCGGGGCAGCTCCTGACCCCGGGGGGTGGCCCCCGGCCCCCCCAGCCCCAGACAAACCAGTAAGGGACCGTCCTCCTCCCCCGATCACCCTAGGGGGGACATGTCCCTCCATCCCCTGCCCGCAGCGGGCTGTGCTGCTCCTGGGGACCACTGCCCATCCCTCCCGGTGGCCTGAGCCCTGCCCCAGCATGGCCACCCAAGGGACCGTCCCCAGATGCCCGCGGAGGGATGCGGAGGGGGGGTGTCCTCCACCCAGCTCAGAGCATCCCCCTCCTCGGGGGTCCACGGTGGCCCCGCCGCCTGGGTGGCACTGGGGAGGAAGCCGGGGTGCCCTTACTGCTTTGGGTCTCATTGCGCCATTGTGTTCATAGTGATGATGATGATGATGATGATGATGAGTCCTGTGGTCTGATCCCGGGGAGGGTCCCGCACCCCCCACCCCGGCCACGCATCCGTTTTTGTACGACTGGCATTTTCTACCTGTAACGCCCCCGGGAAGGGGCTGCCGCGAGGGGCTGTTATTTATGGAAGATTTTTAATTCTGACGTTGTTACAAAAATAAAATATTTAAAAAAGACAGGCGAGCCCCCTGTGGCCGTGGCATCTTCTCCCGCTGCTGGGTCACATCCTGCCGCTGTCCCAGGGTGGGGGCAGCAGGGATGGGGGAGGATGGAGGTGCGGTGCTGCCGGCAGGGATGGGCTCTGCCAGGCATGGCCGAGCCCGCCAGGCTCCCGGGGACGGGCACATGCCCTTGACATTGGTTCCACGTGGGGACAAACGTGGGAGCCGGTCATGGGAAGGGCGTGGGGGCCGATCCTGGCCCTGGCCCAGCTGGGGTGACCTCGGGGTGACCTTCCTCCCTGTCCTGCCACCTTCCTCCTCCTTGGCTGTCCAGCCCCAGGGAGCAGCCCGTCCTGGGTGTCCCCTCTCCACCATGGCCAGTCCCTGACCCCCCCAAACCCCCAGCAAAATGTCCCTGCTGCAATAGCATCCCCAAACTCCTTTATTCAGGGATGCCACAGGGATTTCCATCCCTCCAGTCCCCCCCAGTCTGTCCCAGTGAGCCTGAGACACCCTCACATCACCCTGGGTGATGTCTCCCTGGGCAGGAGACACCCCCCCACCTTGGCTCTGTCCCCCTGCTCCTGGCAGTGTCCCCCCCAGAAGACCCAACCTTCCCCTTCCCTCTGCCCCACACCAGTGCTCCAGCCATCCCCGCAGCCCCCCCCAAAAACCCACAGGGCCACAGGGATGGGGTGACCGCTCTGGCTGCTGGGGGTCCTGTTCCTCCTCTGCCCCGTGCTGGCTCTGGGACCAGCATCCCTATCCCCAGGGAAAGGGTGGGGGTGATGGTGATGCCCCCATCACCCCCAGTTGGCATCACCTCAGTCCTCCTCTGGCCCCGTGCCGTGGTGGGGGGCACCCGGCCATGGTGGTGGGCTCTGGTAGCGCCGGGAGATCCAGGCGAAGAGCAAGCAGGTGACCAACTGGATCCCGGCCAGCAGGAAGAAGTAGTTATCCATGTGGCAGCTCTTGGTGCTCCCTGCGAGCGGGAAGGTGGTCAGAGCCGGGGGGTGGCCCTCAGGACACCCTTCCACCGGTGTCCCGCGCCCCGTTCCCGCTGGCCACAAAGGCACCCCGAGCAGGAGGTGACACCCGTGTCCCCATGCCAGTGCTCACCGTAGTCCTCCAGGCAGCGCATCCAGCCCCAGGCGGGCAGGGAGAGGAGGGTCAGCAGCCCCCACCCCAGCAGCGAGCCCAGCCCGGAGATGAAGAAGAAGAGACCCATGACGGCTCCTTTCATGGATTTGGGCGCCTCGGCGTAGGCAAACTCCAGACCTAGGGGAAAGCAGAGAGAACGCAGGGGAAAGGCTGGAATCCTTTGGGGTTCCTCCACCAAATCCCACCGTTCCGGTGGGGGGGCTGTGGCGGGTGCCCCGGCGCCGGGGAGAGGTGGGCACGGCTCACCGGCGATGCTGGCAAAGAGCTCGCTGATGCCCATGAGCAGGTACTGGGGGACCTGCCACCAGATGGGCAGCGTGGCGGCCAGGTAGCGGTCCTCCCCCACCAGCTGCGGCACCGTCTGGTTGCGGGGCACGTGCTGCAGCCTCTCCCACTCCAGGATGCCTGCGGGATACAGGCAGGGGGGCTGAGCACCCACCACCGAGCCCCTGCCTGCGGCAACATCCCACCCCAGCCCCGGTCCCACCTGCCGCGAGGATGGAGGCGAGGCTGAAGAACATGCCCAGGGCCATCCGCTTGAGCGCCGAGGGCAACAGCCTCCGCCGGGCTAGGAAGGGGTCGATGATGTGGTCCTTCAGGGGCACCAAGGCCAGCAAGACCACCACGTTGGCCAGGAGCAGCCAAGCATCAGGGAACTGCAGGGAAGGGGCAGGTCAAACCCCAGCCCTCAACTGTGGCGGGCAGCTCAGCATCCCATGGGATGCTCCAGCTCCCACCCATCGGAGCCACTGGCCCTCTCCCTCACCGCGTAGCCCTGGAGGGTGCTGGCACGGTCCTGGCCATGCTGGAAGATGGTGGGGATGTTGAGGTGCAGACCTTGCAGGTAATACGTCGACTGCATCTGAAAGGCAGCGGGACGGCGGGTCCGTGGGCTCGCCTCCCAGACAGACCTGCCACCATCCATGTCCCTGCCTGGTGGCAGAGCCCACCCCACACCTCACCTGGAAGTAGACCATCCAGTAAGGGATGAGGGTCAGCATCACGGGCAGGATACGGGCCAGCACCTGGAAGTTGGCAAGGTCCTCCTCGGGCGAAGGGGCTCCAGGCTGGGGTCTGCAGTTGGGGAAAAGGTCCCTGTCCTCCCAACGGCGAGCCTGCAGCCTGGGGACAGAGGGACGGCGTGGGACAGACCAGGATGGGAGGGCTCAGCCTCCTGGAAACACCCCCCAACCCTGCTCACCTGCTCCCAGTGCCCCCCAGCCAGGCGCAGCCACAGCTCTGCAGCCCCAGTTTGATCATAGCGGAGACCTGGCTGCCCGTGGGGGACTTGGTGACGAAGGTGGGGGTGGCTAGGAGGAAGATGAGGAGGGCCAAGGCCAGACAGGCGACGGGGATGAGGTAGCCGACCAGGAAGCTGATGTTCTGCTGGACAAAGGCCACCACCAGCAGGGAGAAGGTGGCCCCGATGTTGATGCTCCAGTAGAACCAGTTGAAGAAGCGCCGCGTGGCGTCACCGCCCTGGTGTCTCACCTGCCAGCGTGGAGGGACCGGTCCCGGGGGCTGGCTCTCAGCCTCTGCAGCGCCGACCCTCAGCCATGAAGGCAGGGCTTCTGCTTCATCCCCTGTCCCACCACCCTCCCGTCTCCCCCGTGTCCCACCACCCTCCCACCTCACCCTTGTCCCATCCCACCACCCTCCCGCACCCCATCCCACCTCTCGCCTCCCGGCTTCCCTCCCTCCTTCCCCCAGCAAGGATGTCCCGTGGGTCTCGAAGGTGATTTATGGCGGTACAACCACGTCTCCTCCACCCCATGGGAGACCCTCCCCACCTCGGCTCGGCAGACGGGGAAGGGAGACGCACCGGTCCGTGGCCGGTTGGGAAGGGGCGGCGGGAGAAGGACGCCGCCAGCTGCCACGCTCACCTGGTCGGCGCCGAAGGGGGTGAGGTTGGCTCTGACGGAGCTGGCGCCCAGCGCCACGAGCAGGAGGCCGCTGTAGATGGTGGGGGCGCAGTACTGCTCGGGGGGCTGCCCCTGGCACGTCCCACCGCGCTGCCGAGAGCAGTTTCGGATGGTGGCGGCGGGCAGCTGCCCGCACACCGAGAGGCGCCCATCCGGCCAGGCGGTGACGGGCAGCAGGGACGCTGCCAGCAGGTAGAGCGAGAAGCTGGTGACCACGGTGGCGTAGCGGCCCAGGTAGACGTCGGCCAGCCAGCCGCCGACGGGGGACAGCAGGTAGGAAGCCCCCAGGAAGAGGAGACAGGCGCAGGACGCCTGGGCGCCCCCCCAGCCGAAGGTGCCGCTGGTGAGGTAGAGCACCAGGTTGGCGGCGATGCCGTAGAAAGCCGCCCGCTCCAGCCCCTCCACCGCCAGCACGGCCACGCACGCCACCCTGCGCCCCTTGAGGGGTGTCCCCCCCAGCAAGGGACTCCGCTCCCCGCCGTCCCCCGCGCTGGCCATGCCCCGGAACGCCGCCGTTCTCGCCCTTGGTTCTGCTGCCCTTCACCACGCCGAGCCGGCAGCGCAGCTGCGGCGTCCCCGTCCTGCCACGGCCCCTTCTCCGTCCCCCCGTGGTCCCTCTCCGGGTTGCCCCCTCCCCGCTAGCCTCGCCGGGTGGGCGTCCTCCTCCCCGCCTCCCAGTTCCCCATTCCTGCCAAACGGACACATCATATGACGGCTCGGAAGCGAAAAGCCCCATCAGCCAACGCGACTTCTCCTTCCTGAGGGCTTTCCTTGTTTTCCCCAAACAAGGGCTTTGCTCCCCCCCCCGCCCCTCGCCCCATCAACTCCTCGGCACCAAAGCCCCTGGCTGAGCCTGGGGTGTCCCCCTCCTCTGGGGGTGTCCGAGGAACGTCGTGCACCCACCGGAGCCTCCCAGAGCTGGCGTGAAGCCGGGCTGAGCCGAGCTCGGGACTACCACACCAGCTTCCCCCACCCCCGGCAGGCACCCGCGCACCCAAAATCCCCGACCCGCGAGCGCGCAGGGGTTTGTTTTTGCAGCCCCATTTCCTAAGGAAATGGGGCTGGGGGTAGGGAGAGCTGCGTGTACCCGTTTGCCTCTCGTACTCCGGGATTTTCCACCGGACTGGGCGGCGGGACAGGCAGCGCAAAGCCGCTAAGTTTCCGTAAGTTTTAAAAATAATAATGATAAATGGTGGCTGCGAAAGGCAGGAGGCTCAGAGGACAGAGCTCCCCGGGCTCACCCTCCCCAAACTGTCCCCCCTCCTTACAGCGTCCTCCAGCTCCTCCATGCCCTTGCACCCCCTCCTGCCCAAACAAGCCCCTCCAGCTCCCCCGGACAAGGGAATAGCCCAAAGGCAGCGCTCGCCAGCCTGCAGCCATGGCACCCAGCACCCCCAACAGCCCCCTGCACCCCCCCGGCTCCCACTGTCTCCATGGTCATCCCATATCCGCATGGCCACCAGCATCTCCATGGCCCCTGGCACCCCCCCGGACATCCAGCATCCCCACAGCCATCCAGTATCCCCATGGCCACCAGCATCCCCATGGACCCTGACACCTCCCCGGACATCCAGCATCCCCACAGCCATCCCATATCCCCACAGCCACCAGCACCACCATGGTCATCCAGCATCCCCATGACCCCTGGCTCCCTCCTGGTCATCCAGCACCCCCACGGCCATCCAGCATCCACACAACCACCCAGTATCCCCATGACCACCAGCACCCTCATGGTCATCCAGCCTCCCCACAGCTCCCGGCATCCCCAAGGTCATCCAGCATCCCCATGGTCATCCAGCGTGCCCACAGTCATCCAGTATTCTACAGCCCCCAGCCTCCCCACGGCCCCCAGCATCCCCATGGTCATCCAGTAGCCCCACCTGGCAGAGGGACGCGCTCTCCTGGACAGGGGGTTTGATGACCTCTGTGATGACCAGCAGCTGGGCAAGGGAAGAGCCTTAAATCCCGGTTTTCAGCTGGCCAGGGGGACCCAGCACAGCCCAGCTTGGACACAACGTCCACCTACCTGCTGCCAACCTCCCTCCTGTGGCTGGCTCAGAGAGGAAGGGCAGGCGGGTGACACGTCTTCAGGGTCACCATGGGATGCTCAGGGTGGGAAGGACCCTCCCACAGGCAGCACCAAAAACCTCTGGCCATGTCACACCTGCCCGTGGCCTGGCAAACATCCTCCTGCCCACCTCAGCTCCGGAAAATGGGGGAGAAGGAGGGAGCCCCACACTCTGCTCCATCACCCCATGGAGGTCCCAGAGCTTGGGGGAACCTGAGTCCCACTGTGCCACCAGTGACGTTGTCCCAAGCCCGTGACACGGTGGCACACCAGGAGCTGTAAACCGTGGCTCTTGCAAGATCCACGTCCCCCTGTGGCTGAGGGTGACCTGGCGTGGGATTTCCAGGTCCCGGTGGCTCCCGTGACCCAGAGGGACAACCGCAGGTACGTGGCATGGTCCCCGAGTGGAACCCGACCCACCGCTTCCCCCCCGCCACCGTGCAGGATGGAGCCACCCCATCGCGCTCCTCCGCCCCGCGGTGCTGAGCTGGTTTCCTGCAGCCCTCGACCACAAGCCGGGAGCGGAGAGAGCGTGCGAGCGGCAGGCAGGGCGCGGGGCCGCGTCCCAGCCATGTCCCCGAGCCGCTGAGAAAGGCGGCGGGAGGACGGGACCACCCGATCCCTAGCTCCCCCACTGCCATGGGGCTGCCCCACGGCCGCTGAGCAGGATGGAGGGGCTCTGCCTGCTCTTGGCGGCTCTCTCCGCCGTGGCGACCGGACGAGGTAAGTCAGCATCCCTTCCCGTCCCTCTCCGTGTGCCGGGATGCCGGGGTGATGGCTCTGCTGGTTCGGGAACTGGCTGGCTGCCACCTGCCCAGGCTGGGTCCTGCCGGTACAGGGGGTGTGGGAGCAGACGGATGCCACCGGCAGCGGTTTGGCGCTGAGCGAGGATGCTCTGCGAAGCTGAGCCCTTCTCCTTCTCCAGGTGTTTGGCGCGGCTGGTCCCACCTCTGCCCCTCCTCAGCGCCCGCTGGGAGTCAGGGAAGGTGGTCCCTGCTTGGGGACAGGTGACTCTGGGGACCCTAGAACGGCTCTGAGGGCCAGCCCACCCGCCAGCTCCCGGCCCCGTAGGGACAGGGCGATTCTCTCCCAGTTTGGGCAGGCACAGGCCAAAACCCGTCTTGTCTTCTCGTGTCACCAGCATCGCCCTGGGGATGGTTTCGGGGGAAGCCACCCCTTCTGCTTGTGTCACCAGCATCACCCCAGGACGGATTTTGGGGAAGATGTCACCTGCTCCCCCCAGCCCGGCAGGGCTTAGGGTGGTTTCACGCCCGAAATGGCTGCCAGAAGCAGCCTCGACGCCTCCGATTGATGGGGGAACGGGCGCCATCGCCCCCGTTTCCGCTAACGGCTCCTTCCCGCACCTTCGCCGACACGCTGCCAGCTGCCTCCGGGCTTGAAGGCACCGTGCTGCCCGCCGCCGGGCCCCCACCGAGCACGTCCCCACCACGTCCCCCTCTCCCACCCTCAACCCTTACCTTTGCCTTGCGTATGTGGAACCCCAAGCCGGAGCCCACCAACCAAGGTGGCGGTTTCCCACGGAGGGAATGGGATACCCATCCAACTCGCCCCACCAACCCCCCCCCCCGATCCCAAAACACCTGTAGGTGCCTGTCGCAGCGATGGATGGGGAAAAGCGGGAGCGGGCTCCCAGCAGCGCGGCGGGCTGACATAGCGGTTGCAAAAAAAATGCCCTTTTTTGGTCGGAAAACCGTATTGCAGTTATCGCTTTATGGCGCCCCGCGCAGACGGGGCACAGTCAGGGAAAGCCACCATTTCGGTGGCGACGGCAGCGAACGCGCCTCGTCCCACCCGAGGGGCAGAATCCCTCACCCTGGGGGAGACAAACGGTGAATTTTTTCGGTGACAACCGCGGGAGCCTGGCGAGCGGCTTGGCTCCGGTGGGACGCTCCTGCGTGCGGAAGCAAAGGGATGGGAGAGAGGGGGGAGGGAAGATGGGATCGAGCCCCGTGCCCGAAATGATGCCGTGCCTCGGGAGAGGGAAAAACCTCAAACGCGGCCACGCTGGCAGCAGCGTCCACTCACCTGTGGCCCCGATTCGCAGCAGGGGGGACACTGGGGCGCGGGCGGGCAGGTACAGGCAGACCCTCTCTCCTGGCAGGAACGGCGGTGGCACCTCGGATGCGTGATGGCACCCCGCGCTTCAGCTTTCCCACCGGTGAGTTGCGTCCCAATATGGCCATATTTAGGGCCAGATCCTGCCTCCCCCATCCTGCGACCAGACCCCGCGCCGGGATTCGGGGCTCGAGGGGGCTCCCCACGGTGCCGCCCATTTCGCGGCAGCCTGGGGATGCCATTTTGGCCACCCTTCCCTGGATCAGCACCGCTTTCCGGGGGTGCACATTCCTGCACCCTCTCCGTCTGGCCCCCGTTTCACCCTCCTCGCGGCTGTGTGCCGGGCAGGGGAGGGGACGACACCAAAGCCACCGTGTCCCTCCAGTTCGCCATCTGACAGCCACCGAGCGCCCAGCAGCCAGCACGGGAACGGCGAGGCACCCGCTTCGCCGCCGGCAGCCGGTCCGTCAGCGCCTCGCCACATCCCCGCACCTTGCCAGGGGCTGAGCCAAAAAAAGGGGGGGTTGCCCCCCCTTCGCCCCCCAATACCCGCTGCCCTCACTCCTGCTTTCACCGTGGCGGCTGCCAGCTCTCAGCAGGGCTCTGGCTCTGCGTCTGTCCGGCGGCGCGTCCGTCTGTCCTGCAGCCATCCTGTCACCATGCCACCACCCGCCCTGCTCAGAGGGGACATTCAGCCCCGGATGGGGGGGTCTCGGCGGGCTCAGCCCCTCATATCCCCCTTCCCCTTCCTCTTTGCAGCCCCTGCGGAGTCGATGAGAGCTGCCAGCACCCCAGCGGGCAGCACGGCTGGAAACACCTCTGCGGCACCAGGTGAGCGTGGGACGGACCGGGACATCCTTGCACCCGCATTTCGGCAGGGATGGGGCAGCCTGGGGGTGGCGGTGGCATGGGGGACAGTGCCCCTTCCCCCTCCATCTCGCCCAGGTCCCAGCGAGCTGCGGCTGGCCGGCGGCCGGAGCCGGTGCGAGGGCCGGGTGGAGATGGAGCAAGCGGGCGCCTGGGGCACGGTGTGCGACGACGGCTGGGATCTGGCTGACGCTGACGTCGTGTGCCGGCAGCTGCGGTGTGGCCGGGCCGTGCGCGTCCACGGCGCTGCCGCCTTCGGCCGGGGCAGCGGCCCCATCCTGCGGGATGAGGTGGGCTGCGAGGGACACGAGGAGAATCTCTGGGATTGCCCGGCCGCGCGGGAGCACGACTGCAGCCACAAGGAAGACGCCGGCGTGGTGTGCTCCGGTGGGTCCGGCGTGCGCCGGGTGCGGCACGCAGCACGCAGGGCTCGGGCTGCGGCAGGGCAGAGGGGTCCGGCAGCGCATCCCCCAGCTCCGCGCTCTGCCCGCAGAGCACCAGGAATGGCGGCTCTCCGGCGGCCGGGATGGCTGCGCCGGCCGGGTCGAGGTCTTCTTCCGCGGCACGTGGAGCACGGTGTGCGATGGCACGTGGTACAAGCTGGAGGCGAGCGTGCTGTGCCGCACGCTGGGCTGCGGGGAGCCGCTCCGGCAGCTCTCCTTCGACCACACGCTGCCCGGCAAGATGGTCTACCAGTGTGAGAGCCTGCGGCCATCGCTGGCCCACTGCCAGTGGACCTACAACAAATCGGCTCCCTGCCACCAGTCCCGGGCGGCCGGCGTGGTCTGCAACGGTACGAGACCCCCCTCCACCGGCCCCACACGGGCGTCACGAGGGTGGCTGTGGCCATGGGGGTCCCCTCTGCAGATGAGCTGCAACCCGGCTTCTTCTGCCCCCCCCACCTCCCCCGTCCCTGTCCCCCTCCTGCCAGGCTCCCAGGGCTTGCAGACACCGACTCCGATGGCCACGGTGACACCGAGCAACGTCACGCTCCTGAGCGGTGAGTGTCCCGAAGAGCCTCAGCCATGATCTGGGGGTCGGGGGGTGATGATTGAGCTGCAGGGAGCGCCCAACTCGCCCCCCTTTACCTGGAGGAAGGATGTCCCAGGTGTCACGAGCTCTGTCCATTCTCTGTCTCAGCTGAGGAGGGCTCCGTGCCTGCCGGGGCGCAGTCCCCTCTGCACATGCCCCTTTTTGTCCTCTGCCTGGTCCTGGCGGTGCTGCTCCTGCTCGCCGTGCTGGCCTTCACCGCCGCCCTGCTGAGGGTGAGGAAGATGAGCGGTAAGGAGCGTGGCAGGCTCTGGCCGTGGAGGGGGGGGACACTGCCAGCCCAGCCAGGGACACCTCACTCCCTGGGCTCGGCTCCAGCTGCGGGAGCGGGGCCGGCTGCCTCACGGAGCAGCTGAGCGGGTGCACCCCCCCCCTTGTCCCCACAGCCCACGCTGTGTCCTCCCCAGCGCTAGCCGAGCCCGTCCTGGTGACCCACAGCGCCCAGAGTCCCGATGTGCCTTCCGGGACCTCCAACGACTACAGGGAGGTAGCCCTCAACATTCCCAAAGGACCAGGTAGGTCTGGCAGGTCACCGGTCCACACCGGGGGCTGTGGGGCAGAGGGTCCCGGCTGGCAATGGCTGCCCCGTCCCCATCTCGTCCCCCAGACCCGCCGGTCACAGCCCTTCCCACCACCAAGGACTTCGACTCCGACTCCGACTACGAACACTACGACTTCAGCAGCAAGCCACCCGTGGCCCTCTCCACCTTCTACAGTGAGCATCCCACTGGTGCCAGTATCCCTGCCACCCTGTCCCGGGACTCCCAGCACCCCGGGATCCCTGTCACCCTGTCCCGGGATGCCCCGGCTGATGTCCCCTCCCTGCCCTCCCCACAGACTCGCTGCGCCGGCAGCCCGGGGAGCAGTTGCAACCACTGATGCCCGGCCAGGAGGGGATGGAGCCGTTCCCTGCGGAGGGTACGACACGAGGGGATGCCCGTCCCTCTGTCCTGCACCGCTGGCCGTCTGCCCGTCCTGCCGGCGGGTGGGCGAGGGGCCGCCCTGCAGCCCAGGGGCTGATGTGAGCCCTGTGCCCCGCAGTGCCGGCCAGGCTGGGCCCCCCGTCCCGTGGCAGGGCAAGCAGCTCTTCCTCCTCCTCCTCTTCCTCCACTGAGCCCTACTGCAATGAGAGCACGGCCCCCCCGCACGCCTGGCTCTGCTCGCAGCCCCCTGCTGATGGCACCCACCCCCTCGCAGCACCCACCACCCACAGCTACACCCACTATCCTGGCACAGGTGGGCACCGCTGGCAGGCTCCAGGGACCGGAGCAGGGATGAGGACAGCCCTGGAGATGGGAAGAGGGATGGGGAGACCCCAAGGATGGGAGCAAGGGATGGGGAGACCCCAAAGACGGGAGCAAGGGATGGGGAGACCCCAAAGACGGGAGCAAGGGATGAGGACAGCCCTGGGGACGGGAGCAAGGGATGGAGAGACATCAGGGATGGGAGCAAGGGATGGAGAGACATCAGGGATGGGAGCAAGGGATGGAGAGACATCAGGGATGGGAGCAAGGGATGGAGAGACCCCAAGGACTGGAGCAAGGGATGGGCACAGCCCAGGGGAGGGGAATGGGAGTGAGGGGACCCCGATGATGGGAGCAGGGATGGGGACAGCCCTTGGGACAGAGGAGCAGGGATGGAGAGACCCCAGGGATGGGAACAGCCCTGGGGACTGCCCCAGGGAGGAAATGGGAGTGGGAGACCCCAGGGGATGGCTGCAGGGATGGAAGGTGCCGGTAAGAGACCCCGTTTCTCCCAGCTCCCGCAGCGATGTCCCACGTGCCCGCCCCAGCACTCTCCCACCCTTGGGTACCCGTGTCTCCAGCAGACCCCGATCCCGCCGACAGCTCCAGCACCTCCTCGGGGGAGTGGTACCAGAACGTGCAGGGCGAGGAGCCCCCTGGGGACCCATCCCCACACCCCGGTGAGGTCCCCGCGCTGGCAGGGCAGGAGCGGGGTGGTGCAGCGCAGGGGGCTGCAGGGCTCCTCTACTCCTGCAGCACCCTCCTCCCGCTCCCTGCGCTCCTCCCTGACGGGCTCTCTCCCTCGCAGGCTGGCCGGCTCCATCCTACCCCTCGGGGGGACACACGCAGGACCCCGACTCCTCTGAGGGCAGCGACTACGATGACATCCAGGGCTCTGCCTACTGAGGCTGTCCGACCGCCGCAGACAGAGGGACATGGCGGGGGCGGACCTGGCATTGCGCGCGGTCAAGGACTCACCATCCAGCTGCCGATGTCTCCTCTGGACTTCTCCGGCCGTCTCCTCCGTGCCGGGGTGCGGGCACAGGTCCCGGTGGCACTCCAGGGGACGCTGGGCAGAGCCGTGCCGGGCTGCGTGCTGCGATTAAAAGCTTTTCCCAGCGGGTCACCGTCTCCCTCGGCCATAGGGGTGGCCGGTCACCAGCCCCGCAGTGAGGCTGGGTCACCAAGTGCTCCCACGGGACGGCAAGGGACAAGTGACCCAAAGATGTCCCTTCTGCAGTCCCTTCCCTGGCTGGTTGTGGGGGGCAGCAGAGCCCGCACCAGCAGCCAGCCAGGTAATGTCCCCCTGTGCCCAAAGAACTGTCCCCAAGGGCAGGAGCAGCTGGACCCCCTGTCCCCAGTGTCCCCAACCCATGGTGGCAGGGAGGGAGGAAGGAAGGCAGGGCCTGATCCAGCCTCACAACACCGAAAATCCCCATGGTTGGGGGGGTGGCAACCTGTCCCCAGGGCTGGCCCTGCAGGAGGCAGGTTGTGGGGTGACAGTGCCACACAGCCATCCCCGATGCTCTGTGACAACACGGCAATGGACACAGAGGTCCCCACCTCCCAAGCTTCCCCCCACCTTGCCGGACCACTGTCCTCCCTATCCCAGGGACACACATTCCCATAAATCCTGGCCGGGGGGCTCGATGGATGCTGGCAGGGAAGGTGCTGCGTCCCATTCCAACCGCACCGGGTGGTCTGCTGGGTGTTCCCGAATCCTTCTCACCCCAGCCTGGGTCTGCGGGGCAGGTGCCGAGCCGGGAAGTGGGACACGGCCAGCTTCCAGCCCAGGGTGGATGTGTCCCCGCTCTCCCAGAGCTCAGGGGTTGGAGTACAGCCCCCGAGGGAGGGATAACCCCCTCCAGCATCCCACAGGGAAATCTGGGGCATCCCACGGTCCCCCCAAGCCCCGGCAGGATGCCCAAGTGGAGCAGCGTCACCCTGGGACAGGGACACCGGTGGGCTCGGGGGTTGCACCCAGCCAAAGCACCCAGCCATCACCCCCTGGGGTGGGAGGGGGGGCTTCCCTGGCTCTTTCCAATGGCAAACCCAACCCTCTGGCACGTCTCCCCACCCCGGCACCCGCCGGCGGGTTTCCGTCTCCCCGAGCGCGGCGGCGAGGTGGAGCCTCGGCGGAGGTTGGGGTTCAGACCCACCCCCGTGGAAAATTTGTCCCCCCTCCCCGCCACATCCTTCAGCTGTTTACCGAGGCGAGAGGCTCCGGCAGCCCCGAAACAAAGGGGCCACGCCGCAACAACGGCGGAGGAAGCACCGAAATAGCAACAAAGCCCCAGACAAAGGGGAGAGGAGGGAAGCAAGAGCAAGAAGCCGGCTGCTGCGAGCAGAGCGGGCAGGGGGGTGGGCACGGGGGGTGCCCCCAGCCACACGCGCAGCTCCCCGCACCGGGGCGGCGAGGCTGGGGACGAGATGGTGGTGCTTTTGGCAGGGCAGCTGTTGGGACAGCTTGGACCGTGACCTGGGGTGATGCCCAACGGATACCAAGCTCCAGTGGGTACCAACGCCCTGGGGGGAGGGATAACCCAGTTCCCGCTGGGGCGCGGGGCGAAGGGTCCATGCGTCCCCTCCAGCCACAAGCCAGGTACGTCAGCGCCAACCGTTTATTCCGGCTGCTGCCGCACACGCTGACAGGCGCCGGGAAACGCCGCTTCCACCATCATTAGGAGAACAGCAGCGCGCTGACAGCCGACAAGCCCGCTCCTGCTCGCACCAAAGGCAGCTCCTGCCTCTTAAAAGGCTTCTCACGGGCAGGCAGCTTGTCAGCACATCTCAGCGCTCCCCCTAAC
>VZTS01024162.1:0-46146 GCA_013400795.1 Pluvianellus socialis | reverse complement strand
GCTCCTGTGGGACGGGGCTGAGGGGGCGCCCGGTTCCTCACCCTGCACAGGCCCCGGTCGGAGGGGAGGGGTCCGGTTCCTTCCCACGGGGCTGAGGGGAGTCCCCGGTTCCTCACCCGGGACAGGCCCCGGTCCGAGGGGAGGGGTCCCCGTTCCTTCAGCAGGGTCTGAGGGAGGGTCCCGGTTCCTCACCCGGGACAGGCCCCGTGACAGGGCGGGGGGGGGGTGTCCCGCTTCCCTCCCCCTGCTACAGGCCCAGATTGGGGCCGGGGGTCCCAGCCTTGCACCCCCCTGCCTCAGGAGCATCCCCTGCTCCCTCAGGCGGGGAGGGCAGGCTCCTGCCCTGGCCGCCAGCCGGTAAAACCCCGGTAAAGCCCCCGTTTCCCCGCTGCGGGGGCGTGCGGGCACGGAGCGTGCAGAGACCCGGCGGGAGCTGCCGGACTCGGTGTCACTGAGGTTGTTCCTGTTACACTCCGGTTGTCGTAGGTGCAGATTGCTGCACTTCCAAATCCTCCCTGGCTTCTGATGTCTCCGCAAAGCCCGTCAGCAGAAATTCATGGCATCACGAATGCGCTTTCCGAACATCAGATGCCTTTTCTGGTTTAGGTGGAGGGATGTCAGAGCTTTTCTCTATGGTTCTTGTCTCACCTGCTTGTGTCAACATTTTTGTTTTTCTTTTGACTGTCAAAAGAAAATAGACGGTCTTGGTTGTGGCTGAACCTTCGCAGGAATGGGAACAAGAGAGCCTACAGTTGGATTTGCAGTAAAACGTTTCCTTTTATTCCTCCGTGTGAGGATAGGGTAAATATTTGTTTTGAATTGGTGCTGCTGCTGGTCAGATGGAAAAGAAAGGCCTGCTGCTTCTGTCAGCTCCTGCCTGGGAAGGCGCGAGGCCGCAGGTTTGTCCATGCTAAACTATTTGTTGATGTTTCATAGAGGATACTGTTAGAGTTACTGTTGGAGTTCGTTGAGAGCAGAGTGAGGACAATGTCGAGATGTTTGCAGTCGCTGGAGCGGTCTTGTTTCTCACACCTCTGTTGTGCAGCGCAGTACCCCGGGGTTTTGCCTTTTGGTGGTCAGCCGTTGGCTGCCGCTCGAGAGCGGGGTGTTCTTCAGAGAGAGAAAGTGTTCTCGGAAGTCTGCAATTACAGGTTGTCCTTCAATTTGCTCGTACGTTTCGCATTCACCTTCCGCAAGATAAGTCGGAATCCTAATTCAGTTCCTCCCAAATCTCAGTGTTCCTCACCCAGGTTTTGCAGATGGAAACCCCTCTTATTTTCAAGAACCTGGTATTGAGAAAAGGACCCAAGATGAATAAGTTTTCTGAGGATTCTGGGTACTGAAGTGATGGAAACACTGACCAAATAGCTGAGTAAAATGTCTCCTTTGTAGACTTTTTCTTCTAAATTCCATGATTTCATCTGTGTTTAAAATGCAGTCTAAAAGCAAAAAGGGGTTAAGCACAACTTTGCTGTTTGCTCTCATTTTCATTTGGCAACCGACACTTTGCTGTCAGTTTGAAAATGCGTTACTCAGTTTGTGGAAGCAGCCCAAAATTTCTGTTGCCTTTTCATTATTAGTAATTGTCTTTTTGCAATGTTTACCATCTTGTCTGTTTTATTGTTAGTTACTGGTGTAGCAGAGGCAGGGAACTACTGTTCCACCATTTCTTGCACATACACATGCTGTTTCTGAGCTTGCTTTCTGACTTGGTCGTCTTCCACCTATTTATGCTGTTCCGTCCATCTGAGATTTTTAAGTTATGATACATCTTTCTTGCCCAGGACAAAACAGAACATGACATTAACTCCTCCTTTCTCTATCGCCCTCGCCATTCAGTCAGGGGGAAAAAAAAGAAAAGAATTCCTTCGAAAAATAAATTGCTTTGGTTTCAAAAGTGTTCCCTGTTCTCAGGAGCAACCAAGTCCTGTCTTTCAGCTGGCAAATTCAAGGATGCATTTTAGCTTTTGTGGGAGACACAGACCTCGCGAAGAGTCGTGGAGGTGGGTGGCCGATAGAAGCGCTGGAGCTGCTTAATTGTCTTGTGAGTGGGACCTTCGTGTTTATAATCCAGAGATTTCTGCGAGTCCCATAGTAACAAAGTGGGTGAGAAGAGGAGGAGGTTGGTTGTTTTTTTTTTTTTTTTCTGTGTGACATTGACTCCTTTATTTTACTTGTGGTTCTGCTGCTTCCCTTTTTTTTTTAATGTGAAGCATGAAATTTTAGAACTGTTCTGATTTCTGTGTTTTAAGGATGGGTTGTTTACCGGGGCCTCCTCTCAATTTCTGTTGTAACCCAGCCCAGTGATGCTCGCTGCGTTGTATGTATTTACTCATACAAGGGTGTCGCTGCCCTTTAAAATTGTAATTAACAAAACATTAACGTGCAGGATAACACACATAGTGCTGAGCTCTTCAAATACTAGAGAATGTAAGATTTTAAAGAAAATTTTTGGCATAGCTCATGAACTGCCTTTTAAAGGTGGTTCTTATTCACTTGGAGATGTTCTCTGGTTTCCAGGGTTGTTTTTTGAATGTATATTGTTAAAGTCACTTAGTTTTGAAGGATTTCAGCTGGAGCTGTCTTTGAGCTCCCTCTTACGGACCTAACAGTCTTACTTAAAAAAAAAAAAAGACGACCCCCCCCCCCCCCCCCCCCCCCCNNCCCCCCCCCCCCCCCCCACCAAAGCCCTAACTCCAAAAACCTGCCAGCTGGTGCTGGCTCCCAGCCCTGCCTGCCTGGAGGGCTGTGCTGATGTTGATGTTACTGGAGTGAAAACAGGGAAGAAAAACCAGGTTAATGGTGAAGTGTGGAAACATTCTGCAAAATTCCAGCCGTCCTTATCCAGTCTTGTCCTGCACACAAATCCCCCATGCAGGCAACTTGCAGAAGGTGTCTTCGGTGAGCTACTACTAACGGCGCTTCTCAAAGAGAGGATCTTTAGTAATAACCTGTATTCCTCAGTGACACCAAATTTATTTTCTGTGTTCCCGAGTACATAATTCAGTGCTCTGTCAATCCGTATGACGGTGCTGTGACAGGGTTTGCTTGCGTATTTTTAGGTGTTATCAAAAGTTGCGTGTGCCTGCGTTGCTTTTTCAAGTCCTTTAAAACTACGTGAAGTAAAAAGTCAGTGTTTATATTTCAAACCTGAATATTTTTAATACAAATGTTCTGGTTTAGTTCTATTTTTCCAAGTGGAATATATTGTGATGGCATAGCTATTCATAGATGGCCATTTGACTGAAGAGAAATTAAATAAAAATCAGGTAAAAGCCCCATAGTTTGTATCCGTGTGTCTCTACAACACATACACATGCACAGGCACATGCGTCCCTGTAACAAAATTTGTATTTATATACGAGACAGTTACTCATTTACTTGTTCCTACTGGCTGTGGAAGAGATCAAAATGTCTCTTTGTACAGTCACAGATCATCGTTCGATGTAGATAGTATGCAAAACAATATTTAAAAGCTTAGTTAAATCAGGAATGCTAATCTGTGGTTTTAAAAATGGGAAGCACTAATGATGATGACACAGTGCTGCAATATTTCCTGATGTCTCCAGCATGTTTTTATTAAATAATTTGATAAAAAAGAAATTCCTGGCTATGTAATGGTATTTTTGATTGTCTGAAAGATATTAAAGAGATGCATCAAAATTGGGACTGAGCCCTCCAAGCATGGAGGTTAATGCTTTCAGCTGGAAGTAGTTTTGGTCAATTTAATAGTATTGTGAGTTTCTCTCAAAACAGAAGTGTTAATTTTGACTTTTGAGCTCTAGACGGTGTTTTTCTTCTTTGTTACTTTCCCAAATACAGGGTTTTGACCCTAAATTTGCACATTTCCAGGCCAAGAAATGAGTCGCTTAGGCTCTGTCTGGGATCTTCCTCTAACTTCTCTGACGGAGCAGGACGCAGAACCAAGTCAGTTGGTTTCCGCGCCGCCAATTTCGCTCTCCACGTGGCAGCGTCTGCGCGCCACCGGCCGTGGGCATCGTCCTTCTTTGGACAGCCACGGGCCGGGCGAGCGACTGCGCTGACCGTGCCGAGATAATGGTGCGGCGGCGTTAATTCTTTGAAAGAATTTTTGTAAATGGGAGAGTGAAAGCGCAGAGGTGAGCTACCCGCCGGGGCACAAAGAATCTCTGTTCTTGTGCAACGCTCGGCTTTCCTCAACTCGTCTGAGCTGTCCAAGGTAAACACGCGAGTCGGCTGCTGATATGCCATGCTGGAGACCTCGCTTACTTCACCGAGCGGTGTAATGTTTCTTCTGGTAAACCCACTCAGGTTTCTGTTGTGTTTTTTTAAATTTTTTTTAAATTTTATTTTAAGGAGACAATGACTTTTTTATTACTACTCCATCCTTACCACGCGTTACAGCTGTTTGCTTCAGCTCTCAGGCAAAGTCTTTCTCTGACCAGTGGCCACGTCGGTCTGTTTTAATAGCAAAGCCGCGAAGGATCTGTAGGCACGTGAAACTACGGCTGTACAACCCCTGCGTTTCAATGTCTTAATTGTAATTCACGGGATGAGCACGTGGAACTCAACTGGGTGTGTTGTGTTTCCAAGTTTTCTTTAGCTTCAGCAGCGGAGAGCGTTTGCAGTAATTTGCATTTATAGAAGCTACTCATTTAGTGAGAGAACACGTTCTCAAGGTTTATGTACAGTCACCTCTTCCAGCTCTTTGAGGGTGATTTGGGGTTTTCCCTCAAAGTGAATTACTGAGCTGCAAAGCTGTTCTTGCAGAGTTGAGCTTTGTCTGTAGTCAAGATCCTGAAAAGTTTTAGGGTTAGAAACTGATTTTCTTCGTCTTGTATTTACAAACTGAAGTATGTAGTTTTGATGACTTTGAGTTTTTGCTGCAAATGTAGGAGCCGCAAACCTGTAGCAGTTACAGACATGGCAAAAACATCAGCCAACAGACGGAGTTGATGCCATGTTAATCTGAATTATGTGCTGGCATCAGTAGAAGGGCAGAAGTAAATGAGCATTCTCTGCCTAAGTGAAGCATTGGACCACAAAACAGCATAACAGGAATCGTTCCTTAAAGTATTTTTCAAGCATATGTTGTACTGAAAAACGATGTTGGTCACCAAGTGGCCTGTGCACAAACTCTCTTCCGTACGTGTGAGATGAAACAGAAAAGAGCTGTGCTTTACGTAGCGCAAAAAAAAAAGGAGGGGTGGAACCCCTACGCCCTGGAAATCCCATAGTGTGATTGTATAAGGATGGGGTGTTGGGAAACCCGACTACACTTGAAAATGGTTTTCAATCAGATGACTCTTTTTTTTTTTTTTAACCATGCAAACTACATTTTTATTTTTCTAACCAGCTTAGATTATCTGTGCTGATCTGGAAACGTTCCTTTTAATCTGCTCTTCATCAAACCACTACTTCTAGCACTAACCATTTATTTTCGGTTTTATAATCAGTCTATTGATGTCGTTGATTTTAGTTACCGTACCTTCTCGAGATCAACACCCTGATTCTTTGCTGAGCCAGCAGCACGGTGCACGTTTAAGCTTGTGTATTTTTTCACTCCTGCAGCTGCCGCGTTAGTGCAGGCTCTGGCATGGCCGGACTGGGCTGCATCCGGGGTTGACCATATTAAACCCGTGGGTTTGGGGTTTCTTTGAGGTGAGCTTTAGCTCCTGCAGTTTCCTGCTCTGCCCGGGCGAGTAAACTGCTCGGTAAGAAATTAACGAGTGTTTCTAGATGCTTTCATGGTAGTGGTAGTAAAATACCAATTTGACAAAAAGTAGCCATCTTCTCAAAAATGCTCGGTAAGAAATTAGGGAGTATTTCTAGACGCTTTCATGGTAGTGGTAGTAAAATACTAATCTGGCAAAAAGTAGACATCTTCTCAAAAACGATCAATAGGGATTTAAACAAAATGTTTTAAAGGATAAATATTTGTCTTTGGTTTCTATTATCTATCTCTAATTGCCAAGGAGCGTTTTCTTGGGCTGCATTATAGCGATTTTGTCAATCTCCCCGCCGGCATCGATCGGTCTCTAATGGTATGTTCCACGCTCGCATCGATATTTCTGGACCTAATGTAGGATCTGAAATTCAAGTATACTTCAGGGCACTTTTCAGCAAATGTAAAACTGTCCTAAAAAAACAAACCCAAAAACCTAAGCTTTTTCTTTTTTAAAATAACGCTTCTGTTGGCGATAGCTGGAATTTTACCCTGTTGTTTTTGTAGATGCGCTGGAGTAGCTGTTGCTTTGCAGTCGAGGATATATGGTAGCTGACAGGATCGGAGTAAGCGGGTGAAAAGAAACAAACTGGCAAAATGTGGTAGGTTTTTTTTGTGAACAAAGCTTGCAGCAGTGTTCACTTTGTGACAGCGGCCGGTGGCGACCTCGCTGCTGCTTCCCTTTTTTTTTTCTTTTGGTCAAAACTACTTGCGTTTTGATCAACAGATGCGGTCCCGAGGGCTTCGGTGTAAACGGGAGGTGGTAGCCAAACTTGTGAGTCTTTATTAAGTCATTAGCTGAGATCGGCGTATCTGATCGTGCGTAGGAGTTAATATTTAAAGTGTTGCTTTAATTTGTTTTAAATGGTTTGCATAGCATGTTTAGCGCTGTGTAAGTGATATCCAGGAATAAGATTTCTGTCAAGATCTCCGCTGGTACTTGTGGAGCCAAAGGAGCATTGCAAAAGCGCCTATTTGTCAACCGGGGATGTTTTTGCATGATCTCATTGGTAGTTTATAAATTATGAAGTTGTAACTGAGTGTTGATAATAGTCTTGTTTTGCAAATTATTTCTTGGGAACTGAAAATTCTTCCCCTTGTACCAGAACAATCCTTTGCAATAAAACAACAACAGCACACACCCACGACAAATGGGTCTTAAATAATGAAGTAGGGGAGAATGAAATGGTGCGTTCCGGCTTGAGGCTTCAGTAATAATTCTACAGCACTTTGTGGTCCTTGTCTAAAAGTGTGTTTTATAGACAACGTGTGTTTTGCTTTCTTGCCTGCTTGGTCTATCACTTTTGACGACTGGGAAAATAACCTCTGTGTGATCCCTGCTGGGCTACTCGCTCGTGTTTTTTACTGTGGTTACTTATCACTACGTAGTAGTAAGATGTGTTAATGGCAGACTGCAGTTCTGTTAGATGAACTTTCAGTTAATTTTGATACCCAGCTATTACTATTTAGGTTAATATTATTTTCCTTGGACAGCCGAGGTCTCAAAGGGGAGGGAGTTTGAGTTGATTTTCCAAAATATGCGTGTTTTCAGACAGATGGTTATAGTTCTCAACTGAGAACGTGTATCGGTTACTTGTGACCTGCCTTTCTGTACGCTGTCGCCTCTTCAGACCTCTTGGAGAAGCAGCATCTTGCAGTGATGTGAAGCTGCACAGAAAACTTTTCTGGCTCTGGAGTCCTTAAGTGGTGTTTTGACACCCATGAGCTGGATTAAGAGGGGGGGGGATGGACCCCTCAGTAGCAAAAAGGAAGGCAGTGATTTAATAGACTGACTTTCCACCTTTTTCTTTCCTTGCAGAGTCTTAGGTAGGTTGTGTTTGTGGCATCCATTCAGCAGCCACCAGTTGTTGGAGTGGTGTTACTGGGTTTCTCCTTGTTGCGTCTGCAGATGCAATGGACGAGGATTGTCCTTCTTGCAGTCTTTTATTCACAATTCCACAAGACCCTGTTCCCCCTCGCCACCTCTGTGGCACTTCTCCGCTAGTGAGGGAAGAGCAAAAATAATATCTTAAATATTACACAAGTTTCCACCAGCCTACTCAGATTCAAATGTCTTATTGACCTTCTCATTGTAATTAGATTTTTCTCTTGCGTGGCGAAATGATTACATCGTACGAGCCTTTTGCATTCGAAGAATTTTGACTCTAATGGCGGATATTTTTAATACCTCGAGAATTGTCTGATGATGTAGCCTTAAGAGCTACAAACAATTTCTTGCGCTGTAATAGGAGGACTTAAGGTTGGAGCTGCAGTGGGAGGAATTGTTGGAGGGAAGAACACGCTGCAGAGTCCACGGTGGTTTTTGGGGACTGGTGAAGTGGTTGTTGTCTTGGTGTCATGGACTGCAGGTCATCGCGAAATGGCTTTCTCCTAGTGTGAACCAAGGTGAGCCTTGGCAGGAGCTAAATTACGCGTTTATTCCGTACCAACAGGTTTTTGACTGAACCAGCAGGGCTTGCGGCCGCTCTCCGTGCGGAGTTAGCTGCTCTCCACATGGATGATAAACTCCAAAGGGTGCAAACATGCCCTGCTTGTCTCCTAATTTACGAAACTTGTAGGGTTACATAACTGATTTTTCATTCTTTGGCTAAAAATAAAAAATGGAACATAAAAGCTATTTTTATCTTGCTTAATGAGGGCATCTCTGCTTTTATTTCATCTTTTCTGAGAATTTCAATTGGAGGAATGGGGATGGTTTAGGAACTTTTTTTTTTAGACTGGCCGTTCATTCTCTGTCGCTCTCCTAAGTGTTGTCCATCAACCAGCAAAAAGGTATATTGCCCTGCTCAGAATAAGTATTTTCTTTAAAAGTACATTGTTAGCTAATCACGATCACGAAAATAAATAGATTTTGAGAGCATTGCGTTGGATTTAAATATAGCAAAAAGAATTCTTTGCCTTCCGGATATCAACTAATCAATGAGCTTCAAGTATGAGTCCTCGCTGATGTATTATATTGGATTATCAGCAACATACACGCCTTTCTCATTTTGAAAGCCTTTCAGAAAAGAAGGGTGGCATTTGCAGAACTGACACGGGATCTGGTTTGTTTTTAAAGCAGTGCAAATCAGGTTTGGTTCATATTGTAGCTTAGCTTGGCGCTCTGCCCGGTGATAGAGCAGAACTCTGAAGAATAGTCACTATTTTAAGTCTCTAGTTGTGCTGTATCCTGTTTTTACTTGCTACTCGGTTGTGACTGTTAAGTTTTAAACAGTAAACCTTTGTTCACCAGAAATAGCAAAGTGTTTTTAAACACAGAGTGACGGCCTGTGTATTAAATGTTAGTATTTTTTCACTTATTACTTTATTTATTTATTCAAATTGTGCAAGGTGTGTTCTTATCGATTCTTTATGTGCAAACCCCAAAACATTGAATAGTTCATATTTGTTCATTTTTTGGAGAAAGTTAAGTAGAGCTAACGTGTAAAGTGCCGCTGCTCAGAAGTTCTGATGGTGTAAATCAGAAATAAATAATCAAAAAATACTTCAGCATTAAATGCTCCTACCTTCTTCCCTCTCCCCTCCCTCTTTCTCAGCAAAAGTTAAACATTCTGGTTTGTTCTCTTTGGGTTCACAAGAAAAAGGGGTTTTGATTTGGAGTGTAATGCAGATTTGGCGTAGGTTGTAAATAATAAGTGTGCGTTAGGGGGTGAGATCTTTTCACTTTCACATGAATTCTCGAAGACATCTGGGGTAGAGGTCCGAGTATGTGTGTAATTTTTATAACCCCGTTTCCTCACAATTTTATGGCCGAGGCAATCTGGGGAGTTGGTTGCGGCTCCTGAAGGGGAATCTAATGGTGCCTTGGAATTTGTAGATGACTCATAACAGGACAAAACAATCCAGTTAAGTGATTTGAGGTCTTAAATAATCTGTTCAACAGGAAGGTGAAGAAAACATCATGAACTCATGAGTAATAATTGGCTCTCTTGGAGTGCTAAAAGTGCAGTGATCGCTAGTTGGCAGGGATTCAGATGATTCCTCTTTAAGCTTTGCTGATCAATATATACCTCAACTCTTATGAATGAAATTTATTTGACTGGACTATAATGCTTTTAGCAAAGCAGCATTTCAGTTACCAGTTGGGAGAAGTTTATTTTAAGTTGGTTTATAGCAGTGACGCTTTGCGCCTCAGCTGTTTGGGCTCGGGCTGCCTCTGATCTTTTCGGGTTTGCTTTTTCTCCCGCTCTCTGCTCTTTGCTACATGAATCAACCAGGTGACCGAGACAGTTTTTTGATGAGGACGAATCTACGATAACAGCTGCAACTCGAAACAGAGGGAGAGCGATCTCTGCCTTTCCAGTTCTTTGCTTCACGGACTTGCTAACTGCAAAAATTTACTGGTTTTGGATAGTCCCAAAAATAAACCGATAGAAATACCTTCCTCAAATGGCCAGCATTGTCATAGATACCGGAGAGAACAGCTTATTCCATCGTCTCCTTTCTCCTTTTCAAAGCACTCTCATGACTGGCTTAATTTTGTAGAGGCTTTCATGCAGCCGCGAGAGGCCCATGTGGGTGTTGCAGCAGATGCAGCCTTTGAGACCTCACCGTTATACTGGTAAGCAAGTGGAACTGCAGCGTGGATGTAGTAGTACTGTCAGGTAACCTTTAAGCTTAATCAGGTCTACAAAATCTTAAGTTAGCTCTCTTGCTGTCCCCTTCCCTCTGACAGGCAGTTTTCATTACTCTAATGACCATAGAATCACTTGGGTTGGAAGAGACCTTCAAGATCATCGAGTCCAACCATAAACCTATGCCAAACCCACCCCTAACCCATGTCCCTCAGCACCACGTCTGCCCGGCTTTTAAATACCTCCAGGGACGGCGATTCCACCCCCTCCCTGGGCAGCCTGTGCCAATGCCTGAGAACCCTTTGGGTAAAGAAGTTTTTCCTAATATCCAACCTAAACCTCCCCTGGCACAACTTGAGGCCATTTCCTCTTGTCCTGTCGCTTGTCACTTGGGAAAAGAGATTGACCCCACCTGGCTGTAACCTTCTTTCATGATGAAAACCCCTCCTCTTGATGCCCCGTTTGTTTTTTCATGGCATCTTCCTTTAAAGCCCTGGCTCCGAGAGGCAGAGGGGGAGGATTCTGCTTCCCCTTCCCTCCGTCCAGACCCTGGCGCTGAGTTGGTGTGAGCTGGGACTCTCCCAGGCTGCAGCAGAATCGCTTTGGTTCTGGTTCTTTAATATGTCACCTCCAGTTTTGTTGTTAATTTCTGAAGCCTTTGAGAAAATGTGAGTATTTCAGGGCATTGGGAAGACCCTGCATCCTTGAAGAGTGTATTTGGTAGCTATCCAGTGGTAAAAACCGAGTGCAATGCTGGCCTTGTTTGCAGCTCTGCTATGAGTAGAGTTGGTTATGAAGTGTTCCAGTGTGGCAGAAACAAAGCTTTTGCTCTTTGGTGGCTGCTAAATTCCAAAATATTACAACAAAATCCTTCCTTTCTCACCCTCCCCAAAATGCATTTTTTCCTTTTCTCAAATTTTGACTCTTAATGACTGTGTTTGGCCTGCAGGGTTCTTCTGTTTGTGTCCTGACATGTCCATGTGATAATGGAACAAATCCTTGAAAGTGACTTAAATGACAGTTAGGGTGATGGAAGAGTAAACAATGATGTAGCAGTTCTAAAAGCATGGGTTCAAATCCAGTTCATACCGTATGTCTGGATTTTTTCGTGGTAATTTTCACTTAGTTTGTAGTAGACATTTGGCTTCCTGTTTTGGCGTGGTAGTGCTTTCCTCTGCAATATCTATTGCGCTAGGAGGCTAATAGCATTAGAAGGCCAAATGCGATTGGCAGAGGCAACAAGGGAAACTTTTGGTCGGGTTGTCCGCACTTGTCTGTTTCTAGCCAGTGTCAGAATATTCACTTTTATGAAAATAAAAACATACTAAAATTCATTAAAAAAAAAAAAAACAACCCAAAAAAAACCCCAAAACCCAACCAACCCGTTGCAAAACATTTTGTTGCAAAGCTGAGGATGGAATATTTTAAATCCCGAGTGACCCAGACAGAGCAGCTGCTATCATTGCGGATTATACCTTTCCTCTAAACTTCAGGCTTCATTTCCTTTACCAGTCTTCCTGGGAGGAACAGCTGTGCCTTTGGATCCACTGCTGCTGTTGGACCAGTACTTGAAACTGCAGGAAATAAGTTACTTTAGAAATCTGGCTTGATGGCGTTTCTTCCTGATTGTGACAGCCCGAATGAGAGAGAAATGCAAGGGATTCTCTTTGCTTTTGCTTTGATAAATTAGTCTGTGTAGTCTGTCTCCTTTAGCCAGGCAGAGTTGTGAAGAAGCGAGCTACGCTTTTTCTATTCTAGCGTTACTCTGTGCGCTGCGTTCCCTCTCTGTTGTTGCCTTGAATGGTTGATTATTCAGAAAGAAAAGAACAGTGTCACTTGCTTTGCAGCAGGCACATTTAAATGTGCTCTGATTTTGAGAGGAACGCAGTTTTCAGAGTTCCCTTTTTATATCTACAGCGTGCATTAGCTTTAAGGGGCTGATAGCAGACTGCACGCTTCTGTGTAATTCTAGATATTTTTTTATCTAGCTCTGTGGTTGAGCCTTTTTCTAGAGAATCGCTGTCTTTGATAGAAGAACTTGAACTGTAGTTGCCTGATGCTGCACTTTTTCCTTTATATTAGGCAGAGTAGCATTAGGTACTCTGACAGATAATTTAAAAGAAGTAGGTTTACATCATAAGGTTTATTTCCTCTCCATCAGGACATTCTTTGGATTGAAAAGATTCATCTGTCGTATCCACGCTTCCGCGGGTGCATGTTCGGATGAAGGGGAAAGTATTCATGTTATTAGATTGCATCATCTAATTTTTAATTACTTGGAAAATGAAAGTAAAGGGCTAAAATTGCAAGTAGGCATCCATATCTTCTTTAGCCACCTCTTCAGCCATTAAATAACACGCGTAGCTGGATTTTAATCTGTAACATCTAAATAATGGAAGTCTTTTTAATTATTTGCAATAAATTGTCAAAAACCCGATAGCACTATAAAAATGGTCAGTATTAACTTGTCAGTTGTACTCAAACTATAAAAGCATTATATAGATTAAAAACGGAAGCATTCCAAAACTCTTTCCCATCTTCATTCATCTCCTCCTGCGTGAGCAGTGTGATAGCCTTTAATTAATTTATCGTCTATTCCCTTCTCCCTCGGCGAGACTGAGACCCCTGCCTCTTCCAGCACAGAAATAGATAACGGTGCCTTACTGGGAGGCTGTTCCGTGTCTGGATTTATCCACGTTGTTCAGTGTATCGCTCTGGGCCTTGGGCTGCACCGTCAAACTTGGGTTTGCTGAGAGGATAATTAAATCCCCAGGAAAGTGCTCCGCGCCTTACGATGTTAAGGAGTCCGAGTAGTTCAAAACTAACTTAATCTTTACAGCATTCTTCTGGTGCGTTTAGTCTCATTTTACGGCGGGATAACTGAGGTGCAGGCAGTGAAATAGAAGCAAGGGGTGCTTGGGATGTCCGATGGGACACACTTGGTGCCCAGGTGTACAGCAGGTCTTCAGGCTTGAAAGTGCTTTCTACACGCGCAGCACAGGTCCGTTTGACTCCAGGAGCCAGTAGTACTTTTGTCTCCAGTTGGTAGTTTTGACAGACACCCCCCCACACCCCAATATTTTGTGGTGAGTAACCTGAAAATTAGCAGTTGCCTCTGAAAAAAGGCCTTAATTGCTCACGTGGTGGCGTGAGGAGCTCCGGCGGCAGAGGGAAGACGGAAACGCCGGGTTGCTGTAACACGAGGCCCCCTTCTCTCGCTGTGCCTTTGACTCATTCATTTCATTTTCTTCCAGCTTGTGTGAGAGCGGAGATGCGGTTTGCTCAGACACCAGCCCTGACACTTAACGTGCAGTTGAGCCACACACCTGAGTTAGTCCAGTGGCTGAATATTGGAAGGAATTGCCCTTTTGTTGGCTCCCCCTGTTCTCTCCTGTTTCCCTTCTGCTATCAAAAATACATCTGGTTGTGGGGTGAGCAAGTTAAGAGAAACCGAACTAACCCACACAGTTTTTCTGCTGGTTCAGCGGCTTTAACCAGCTGTCTTTCAGGTCAGGAGAGTTCTGGTGCAAGGAGAGGGGCAAGGTTATTCAGCTTTCCTGGGAAGGAAGAGGCAGGCAGAGCCCTGGGACCGTTCTCCGCGGCGTGATCTGCTTGGTTGCGTTATAAAACTACATCATCCGCTGCTCACGAAACTTTTTTCTGCTAATAACTTTCTGTGTCTTCTCATTATTGATATTAATTTTAGGCTCTTGGCTTTAATGAGATTGCGTCTGGGTCTGTTGATGTAGAGAGGGACTGGCGGCTGAATACCTGCTATAATTAATGAAATTGTGGCTAATGTTTAAATTTTCTTTTCCTTGGCCTACCAGGATTCTTCTTTTATTGATTTGTGAATCCTTCCTCATTTCATTAAATAAATTCTAGACAGCTTTCATGGAGGGTGGTTTTAGTAAATGAGCAGTTATTTTGATGTATATAATTTTAGAAATTGGTTGGGTAGCAAGTGCTGGGTTTTAAAAATTCTAATTCTAATACGAACTTTAGAATATTAACAGAAAAGGGTTATTTGAGGGGAAGGAAGGAGCCAGGGGCTGTGGTCAGAGCAGTTAGTTAATTATTGGATAGTTTTTGGCAACTTGGCCACAAATGTAAAGAACTTTTCAAATATAATATTTAGATGGGTAATTAGGTGATTTTTTGCTAATGGCTATATTGCCACTAAGTCTTAAATGCACTAACTGTGAATCATTAAATTGATGTTATCTTTCTTTTTAAGACCGTATTTGCTTTTCTTATCAACATGAGGATTGTGAATGGGAAGAAATCTCCCTTTGAAGAAAACACTTCCACTGGGATTCCACTGAGTAACTGACTTGTCTTGAGGGTTTGTTTGACTTAGTGTTTAATTTCGTGCCGGAGAAAGAAGCCAGATTAGTAGTTTGGGAGAGTCTCTGCCTCCTGCTTGCTTGCAGGAGAGGCAGCACGTGCACACTTGACCTGGAAAGTTTATCTCTTGCTGCCCTGACTGCGTAACTTGAAAAGTCCAATTCTGAGGATAAAAGGGCACTTGGTCTCTACTGTCTATCTTTGGCTTTTCTGCGGAGAGGCCAAAAATAGTCATAGAAGTGCCTTTTCATTGAGGCAGGGCTTTCTACCGAGGCTTGGGCTGTGAGTTCATTCCTAGGGAGAGATCAGAAAATAGCAGTGACATGTTATTGAGGATGCCAAATCAATCCCAGCCGGTTTAAAAACTTCAGGCAACCGTATATTCATTTCTGTGGCGGGTCCTGCCTCTGGTTGCTCTAGGAGAAAGCCTCCCTGAGAAATTTCAAACGTGTCCAACTGGGAAACTCTGAACTGATTTGAACAACAGGATTTACCTATAATGCAGTCCCTGAAACTTCCAGTTAATCCTTTAAACAGAATTTAATTTCCAATTAAGCTTTAATAATACATTTCTAATTTTAATCTGCACTCGTTTTGCTGCTTATTAGTCTCAGTGTGCAAAAGAGAAAGCCTTCTAATGTGAAAAGCTAAAATTTATAAGAAAGCTTGGTATGGAAACTGCAAACCGTCAAAAGAGCAGTTATCATGAAATCTGACTTCCTGTATTCATCAGATATCTTAGGGTTTTTTTATCAAACAGACACTCCACCCTTTTATTACAGTGATGGGAACCAAATTTTTATGTATTAAAAAGGGCATTTTAAAAGAATGGGTTATAATGGATTTTGATTGACTTAATTCCAGTGTCAAATTTGCCATTCGATTACAGTTAAGTTCTGTCCATGAGCTTGTAATTTGCCCAGAATTTTGGGGGAAGAATTTAGAGAAGGTGAAGTGTTGAATTTTAATAAATGCTTCCTTTGAGTCCCATCTACATATTTTGGACACTTAGAAAGTCTGTAGGAAAACTGGATATGCTTTTAGGGATATGTTTCTCTCATTTTTAATTTTTTTTTTAATTGTATAACTATAATCTCTCCCTAAAAACACAGCTGTATATCCAGCAAACTTTAACCCAGTCGAAATGGAAAAATTGAGGTAGTTCATAAAGGTGGGTTCACATAAAAGCTAAATGTTCCATTGTTAGCAAGTCAGTAATTGCATTAAATCTAATGTTTTTGATTTCTTACCCAAGTTGCCTGTGTCCAGTTCCATTAACCAGAGTAAGCTCATGTCATGTCACTCCTCTGTTACCTAAGAATTGTAATTGCTTGCAAATTCCGAATTACTACATGGAAAGGTAACGATTCCTTTCCCGTTTGCTGTAAAAATGCTGCTACTGCCTTGCAGCTTGTTACTCTTGCGCCTTTGCAGAAATTTAACATAACTTCAAATCTGGCGAACCAACAGTGTGTCACCTTTTTATTTGGGGATTATTTTCAGCTGTTCTAGAAACCTGCTCATGCAGAAGTACTTGATTTTTTTTGTTTTAACTATTAAGTTGTATTTTAACTTAAAATCTTCATTTTTGTGTTAAGTAGTATAAGAGAAATGCTGGTGGAGGGAGAATTTACGGATTCAGTTAGGATCTGTCGTTTGGGAAACATTTCTTCTAAACAGGAACGCCAAGCAGAAATAAAGGGTTTAACAAGCAAAAGCTTTTTCCTTACCAAAAGCTTTCTCAGGAAAGAACTGGAATATTCAGCAATATTTTCAGCTGTCAAGGAGCTATTATCTTGGCCACATAATACATAACTGGCAAAGCTGTAATGTAGAGTCACTAAGTTCTCGTGGTTCAAGAAATTAATATATCTGGTGAACACTAAGTAATTCATTATCGTACTTCACTATCTAAATTCATATAGAAAGCAAGTTGCCACTAATTGAATCTAACCTCAGGAGATAAAGCTAGAGTTGTCATGAGACTTGTTAACATTTTAAGAGTAATCTGAATTTTTATATTAAGGAAAGGCTTTTTTTTCCCTTCTTCTTCTTTTAAAATAAAACCCCACAATCCCCCTCTTCAGACCTAATCCCCAAGCCCCAAGTTGTGCAATATGCTTAATTCACCTCACAAGGTAGTTTTACAGGAAAAAAAGGAGGAAATGTTCATTTTAGTCACAACCGATGTCGCTTTTTGTTTTCAGTGCCGCGTTTCTTCGTGCACGGGGTCCCCTTAGTAAGATTGGAGACTCCTGAGTTATCCCGAAGCACCACAGTGAAATTTGCAGGTTTCTTTGTGGATCCTCTTTGAAAGGCTCGAGCTGACTTCGCGTGAGATCTCTGGTGGAATGGCAGCGCGGTCTAACGTCGCAGTTACTAAAAATGTTTCCTTACAGGCAAAAAACCTGGAGATGGGAGGCGCTCGGCGAACCGGGCGGCTGAGCTTGCCCTTGATCTCCGCAGATTGCAAGTGGCAGTTGTTGATGGTCTCTAAACCGCGTAGTCCGGGGGCCGCTCGCTGCTCAAAGGCTGGAGAGAGGAGCAAACACAGCTCTGCACGGCGCTGTAATGATATATGATAGCAATAACAAGCAATCAGTTTTCTTATTTTTGGCAGGGATCTCCAAAAGCGGTTATCGAAGGTAGCGTTGCTAAAATGAATGATACGGCAAAGCCATTGAACAAGCTGGTTTTTGAGAAGCGCTTTAGTTCTCGATCTCTTGTGTTTCCTCATTTCCATGTTTAACTGCAGTGGAAAGACAAATAGCTGTGACCTCCTCGTTGCATTATGCTTTGAGGTAGGTATGTACTGGGGAAGGCCAAAACATTAAAAAAACATAAAGCAACCCCCCTCCTCCCTGGGCGTCTCATAGTAGGTTCTTTAAAAGAAACCAACACCTGTTGAAATAGTTACTTCAATGTTTGGCACAAATCCCAAGCAAGCCTTTTTTTTAACAACAAAAACATATGCACAGGCCAGGCAAAAAGCACAGCTAGTTCTGATATTGTGCTTTTAGTGATCTGCAGCTCTGAGTTAGAGGGGCTGTGACTCATTAAGTGATACCAGCGCGCGGCGTTTCTCTAATTTCGTGTATTGCTTAGAGAGCACTGGATTGTAATTGCGTGTCAGAAGATTGCAAAAGAAAAGCAGGGGGGCCCTTTCCTGCTTTTTAGATGGGATTTTTTGGAGCTATTTGATACGGCACTCTGTGAATGTTTTGTAAGTCTTCAGGCTGAGGGGATTTATCTGCCCTTTGATTAAGGAAAAAAACCCCATCATCCGCGTTGTGACTGGTATCCCGCCCGAATAGTTGAGGCTTTTGAGAGCGTCCGTTCCGTAGAGAGGTTTCATCTCTGAGAGTTGTCTCGTAAATTTTGGGATTAATTCCCGTCCCTCAGTTCAAACAGAAAGATTTTGGCTGTCTGTGTATTTGGAAATCGGTGGCTTCTTGGCGAGATTCTGTGAACAAAGGGTATTTGAGTTGCTTTCCTAGGGATAGTTTTGAAGGAGAAGAACGCATGCACTGTTTTCCTTGGGGTGATCTTTTCTCCTCCTATTTGGGGACTATTTTAGTACACCCTCCCCTAAGTGTTGGCACGATGTAGGCAAACTGGTCCCTTTTCTCTCTGTCCTGTCTTGGTGCTACCAGCGTGGCATCTCCTCGGTCAGCACCGCTCGGCATCCCTGCGTGTGCTTCGCCGTTCCATCGGGGCACTCTGCGTAGGTCGCGTTGTCACGACGGAAAGCGCTAGAAACGTCTTCCCTCAACCTCGGGGCCTTTGTGGTAAAGCTGTAGAGGCAGGGCCACTTGTTTCCATCCTGCTGTTTCCTTTGCTTGAAGAAAGCGTAAAGAAAAAAAAAAAACCCCGCCAAACGTAAACATCCAGTTTTGGGGATGCCGCGTTTTCTAGTACTTTTCCAAACTTTGCTCTTCAAAATCCTGGCGTTGCGAGGCGAAGGCTTGCGGATCCGTTTGAATGAAACTAAACCAGATTTGTTGATGTACACACTACAGTACCTTAGCAACCAACCTGCAGCTAGTCCAAGATCTGAACATTTAGTCTTTAAACAATTCTTTGCTACCAATCTAGGAATGTTCTTGCATTTCAGAGTGCAAAACTAGTTGACATCTAGTGAGGAACAACATACATTATAAAATATGTACTCCTCCACAGTGGGAGGAGAGGGAGCTTATGTAAGCTCGTTTCTTTTCTACTTTAATTGTATTTTCTTGAGTCCTTGGAAGATGCATCCATGAGAGCTGGATTGTTGTGTTCAGATGACTGCAAAGTCTGCTTTAGCAGTGTAAATAGGGCTTCGGTGGCAGTGTGGTATTAAATCTAGATGTATTGAGTGGGGAAACCACAGAATTGAATGAGTAATTATTTTAAATATCGGTACCACTAAATAAAAAAATTGAGAAAGGTCACTGACAAAAGATTAATGAAAAATCGTGGCTCTTACTAATGAACTGTCGAGACAGCGTAGTGTTCTGAATGAAGTGACAATGGAAAGAAGTTGATGTTCAAGTAGAAAAGAAACAGCTTTCTCTTGCATGCTTTTTCGTACACTGGCACCGTATACAGCTACGGTAAAGTACACGAGAATATTTCAGTAGAGAGGTGTCATTCAGAACTGAAGAGTGATACCTAGTGTTTATTGAAACTTCGCAGCCTGTCACATTTATTTTCATGTTTACCTGTTCAGTAGGAATTCTTTGCCACGTGTTTTCCTTTGGCTGGTTGAGTTTTCTTTGAAAAGCCGTGTGCCTGCCCTCCTACAGAGCTTTTCCTGGTGCAAGAAACAAGAACACTTACCTGCTGGTGGAAAGCTGCATCGTCTCTGCCAGCTAGATAGCTAAAAGGTTGAGTGTTTGGTTAAATGGTTCACTCAATATACTAATTCAAGGTGACTTTTTTATGTCACACACATGAACAGCTGGCTAATTTTGATATTAGAGTCATGATCAGACTGACACGGGGTTTTTTACGTCCTGGTTTTCAGAATAGCAGGTGACATAAGAACCACGTGGTTTCACGTGGGGGTTATTTGTTGGGAATGAAAGACGATTGCTGACTATGAAGGCGATTTTTCTTCCATCGCTTTACGCTATGACACAAGACCTGTGGTGGCAGTTTGCCATCCGTGCTTTGGGGAGAAGACATCCACTCGCAGAAGCTGATTCATGCTGTTTATAGATGGTACCCACTCTTGCTGACAGTGGACTTGGTCTTGAGTTGGGTTAGCTAAAAGAGTTGAAAAATAAATGACTTCCTCCTCCTTTTCTTTTAGTTACAGCTGCAGAAAACCCAGTATTTGCAACTGGGACAGAGTCGTGGCCAGTACTATGGTGGGTCGCTGCCAAATGTGAATCAGATTGGAAACAGTGCCATGGATCTGCCCTTCCAGGTGAGTTTAATAGGCTGTTTCTTTCTTTTTGTGGATTAATGCTGTGCCTACGTGCTATTTTGTCTTTGCAGGAGACCATGAGACAGCTGCTGGTTCTGAACGTAGCGCCGTGGCCTCAGCAAATCACCCTGTTTTAAAATTTTTTGCTCTTTTGGAGCAGAGTGTAGTTGTGTATGGGATGTGTGGATATTTTTCTATCGCATATATCTAGCGTTAGATATTAGCTCTCCTGTCCCCAGTCGTGACGCTTTTGTGTCAAGAGTAGGCAGAGGCGATGCAGTTTCTTTGTCAGTGAATATTGGTGGAGGTGGGTTGGTTTGTTGTTTTGGGTTTGTTTTGTTCAGTACCAAATTTATAATGAAATCTGCAAAGATGCTGTAGACTCAGTGCAAAAATGGAAGCAAATAGTGCACAGGGGTGTGGAAAAAGGTACCTCGTGGCAGCGTGTGTGTGTGTGCCATGGGATTAACGTGTGGGATTTAGGAGAGGAGAAGGGGGAACGGGACACAGCCCAGTATCGGAATAGTCACTTTTCTTTGGGTTGGCTGAAAAGTAAATGTAGAGATGTGCTGGTTTTTTTTTTTTTCCCTGGTGGTGTCACTCCAGAGCAAATGCGCTATAAACGGAAAATCCGTGTTTTATGTGGATGTTTTGCTGTTAGTGAGCACGTCTGGGCAGAAGATGATGTACGGTGGATAGGATTAGATGAGGGATACTTTTGGGATTCCTGATTTCTATAGTTAGTCGATTTAGGGTGCTCAAAATAATTAAAATTTCTGCGTTAGTTTTCCTTTTTTGAGTAGTAACATCTATCTCACAAGGATGTGGTAAGAACTAAATTTTACAGTTTGTGGTTTTCTGATGAAGGCAGGGTTAATAAATACGGAGAAACTATTGATGACATCCTCTAACTATGCATTTAGACATACATGAAAACAGCTGAATTTGTGGAGGTTAAAAGCTTGAATCTTGTGTGAGGAGAGAAGCTAATGTCTATTTTAATCTGGTTGCCTTTAGGGAATACAGTGCAGAGGTTTGTAACGTTATGAAGTCCTTAGTATTCCTCCACAAGGGTCGGGTCTGGTGAAGATTTTGTCTGATTTTTTTTTTTGTTAAGGGTGTTCATTGTTACTGTTCTTTTAAAGCAATAGTATTTCAGTATTTTTGTGCTTGATGGCCATTACTGATGGCTGTTACATAGACTCTCTTAGTCCCAAAACAAATGGAGCGCTTGAAAGTGAGTGTTCAAAATTTAGGAATGATTAGAGGAGGATATGGAAACAAGTTGTCCTGAAACCCCAGGTTTTTATATTTATTTTTTTTTTACACACACATGCACACAAAAATCCAAAGTTGCTACTGTGACGGGTAACAAATGGTGACAAGCAACAACAGAAACCCATGTGTTTGTACCAGTGATGACTGCTTTACGGGTTTTTCAGTTTTAAGCTAACGTACAATGAAACTGCCGAAAGATGCTTGTTTGATGTGCCCATGAGGTGAAGCCTGTCTGGTTGTCTCTGGTGAGAGCGTTAGTGTCTGAGAATCTTGGTTCTTTGCATTTACAGCACAACGGAGCTCTGGCAGAAGCCTTTGGAGCAGTTCCTGTCTCTTTGGTAAACAAGTATTTAGGTTTGTGCAAATACGTATTTAGGACTGGTGTACTGTTTGCCCAGGTAGATACGTATTTTAGCACACGTTACACTCTTTTTTCCGGTATGCACAGTATTTATTTGATTCACCGTCCCAGCTCCAAAGGAGTTATGGTCTGTCACATAAATACAGGTTTTGCCATGCATCCCAGTTTGGAACATGCATAATAATTCCTGTACAGACTCCCCGGACTTGCTGTGGTCTGTCATGTGATTACTTATGATTTATGGGGGATTAATTTGATGCAGGCGGTGGTTTATTTGGCACTGTCTTGGCCTGTGATTTAAGCGATCTCTGAGCATGTGCACTTAGCCTGCATGCTAAATTCCATCGGGAAAGGCAGAATGATTACCCAAATGCTGCTTGTCACCAGGAGGCACTGAAATGTAAACTGTCAGTAGGTACCACTCCTCTCTTTCCCCCCTCATCCACCTTGCTCCTTTTTATTTCTTAAGTACAATGTCTTGAGAAATCTTAAAGGGACACTGTTGCTTTAGAGCACTGAGCTTTTTCCTTCCTGTCTGTATTTAGCCACCATTTTTTGGGTTTGGGTTGTTTTTTTTTTTTTTTAAATGTTTTGTGGAGTTTTAGTTCTGATCTCAAAGCCTTGGAATATTTTTCAGGGAAGTGAAACACTTCTAGTTCTTCATTATCCAAATAAAACTGATGCTCAGATCTGTTTTAATCACAGTTGTTTGATACAGTTAAGTATCACGTGCCCTGCAGAAATGGGAATTTTAACGAAGGTGTGGTGCCTGGTGTTTGGTCCAGAGTAAGTTCCAGTGGGATGGTTCCTGAGAGAAGCCAGACCTGTTGGGGGTGATACCCGTTTTCTCAAGTGTTTGTCTTCTTTTCTGATTTCCCTAAGCAAGTTAAGGATTCACCCGGGATCTTTGTGCCTGGAAAGCCAGAGAACAGCGTTGCCCAAATCCTCCTTGCTCTGTAAATTACAGCCCTGTGACAGGGAATGATCCGTGTTTACTTGTGCCACCGTTGCACTCTAACTAGATTTTTGTTGTGTTTTTAATATAGAAGTGCTAAAAAAGGCAAAAACTAAAGAAATAACTATTTTTACATTCAGCTTTTTGTTTGTATACTGATATGCATTGGCTTCTTTTTAAATTCCAGGTGAGGTCTGCATTCTGTATGCTTCCGACCGGCGGCTTCTGTTTTTTAGCAACTTTGTGGTTGAGACCACTGACATAGGAAATTGCTTCTCCTGTTGACCTTCCAAGCACACACGTATTTGCAAATTTTGCTGCCTCTTGGGGTAGAATTGATGTAACAACAGTACAGAGAAGAGTTTGAGAACTTTCTGTTGCTGTTTTAGAATTATGAGTATTCCCAGTTCGGTGTGGTGCCAGTTGGGTAGAACTAGATTTTTGGTTAGTGTTTGGAGCAGAGATTAAACAAACATGTTTTAATTTAGATTACTTAAAATTAGAGATGCTATGACTTGGGGTTTTTAAGCCTTCATACAGGAAAGTCGTACTTGCTAAGGAACTGAAGCGGAACACCGTGATCTTAATGACTGACAGCACAGTAAAAAGTCACTGTGCTCTCTGGCTAGTCCCATGTTGACTTAAGCAATATTCTGCTGCATATAAAGTGTTGGCCCTGAAACGAGAAAATAAACACCACAGCCACTTTGCATCCATTTATATTAACACAGGTTGTGTGTGCGTAAAGGGAGAGGAGACTAGTATTTGCGAAATAGAAAAGAGTTTAAAATAGTAGAAGGACTACTGTTAAAAAGTTGTTACAAACAAAACATTTAAAAATAATTGTAAAACTTTTTTAGAAAGAATCATTTAAACAGCCAAAGCTGGACACTTTAAAACATTAAAAAAAAAAAAAAAGATTAATGTGGAAGCCAGATGGTTTCATGGCTTGGCAGACAGGACAGTGCATTTGCCACGTGCAGCACCTGAATGGAGGAGGAAATTTTGGATTTCCAAACAGATGGTGTTGAGGGACTCAGCAAAGCTGTTCACATTGGCAAGGAGTGGAAGACTGTGTAGCTTTTTTTCCCCGGAGACCCATATATTGCTGGTGAAGTACGAGTAGAGGTTGACCATTCGGTACTTCCTTCCCCCCCTCCCCTGCCCCGCAGGTATACACTGGGAAGGGCTTTTGGAAGTGTAGGAGAAGTTTTCCAGCTTAGCCTGGGAATTCATCTTCCCTGTCCTTTCTCTGCCATCCTCATTCTCTGAAATCACTTGCTGACAAGTAAATGCTCTCGAGATATCAGCGCTGATAAGATTCCGGGTGGAATCAACCCAGCTAGGTTCACTGCACAACCTGAACGAAATGAAAAACGCTTAAAAAATACTGGATGCTGTAACTTTTTCTAGACAGAGGAGGAAGGAAACTGCTTTTCTTTTTCTTTTGATTCTATCAGTGTCCCCTTAAAAATAATTACGCTGAAAGGAGGGGTGAAAGGAAGTTTTGAGAGAATGTGGCGTGTTCTGGTGAACGTTAGGCTCACTGTGCATCTTCTTCCTGCATCTCCTGCCCTTGTAGTTGAAGCTCTGGTTGTCAGCATGTTCCTTCTGGATGCATGCTGCATGCTACACCGAGGGAATGGAAATGGCAGTTGTCAGTGGGCTCCCTGCCACACTCATTTGTGGTATTTTAGAGATACAAAGGTTGGAGAGCAGTGCTGATTTATGAGAGGGCAGGTCTAGCATGGTCTGCCTCCGCTTGTCTCTAATCTCTGTCTGGAAGAGATAGCCTTGGTAATTGCTTTCCATGGCTATAGCGAAAATTTTGCTGCAGGAAAAATTTACATGGTTACACTTGTCCGTGTCTTTTTTTTTTTTTTTGAGTTTTATTCCTTAGACTAACGCAGCCTTGCATACAATATGACGAGGTGCTGGGTGCTCATGCGTGTGTGTTTCTGCTTATAACTTGACGTGTCTCTCTCAGACTCCTTTTCAGTCATCAGGATTGGACACAAGCAGAACAACTCGGCATCACGGTCTGGTGGACAGAGTGTATCGTGACAGAAACCGCCTCGGCTCCCCGCATCGACGCCCTCTCTCTGTGGATAAACATGGAAGACAAATATCCTTTGGTTCATGAGCTGGCAGCGAACACCTACCTTTTCAATAATACCGCAGTTTTCAGTTTTTATAGTTCCCTTCTTCCTCCCCTCCCCGCCTGCCAGCGGAGTTGCTTCCCATCTCTGTGCAGTTAATGTCACCTGCTTTTTCTGAACTGTGATCTAGTCTATAAATACCTACTATTCTGTAAAGTAAGCATTTACCTTTCTCTGTTTCCTCAGCTCTAAGTGAGGATAATGAGAGGGATTGAGATCCTTTGATGGAAAAGTCTCGGTGAAACTGAGTTTCCCTTCAGAACGGAGTAAATCCAAACCAGAATAATTCTTTGCAGTTCATTGTGCATTTCATTGCAAGTTGATTCATCAGTTTAGCATTCGCTAAGCTCTATTTCTTCTTGCCATTTGTGAAAATGAATTAGCTTATTATTTCTGACTGGCTTAAACTGTGCCGCAATCAGACTGGCTTGATGGGGCTAAAGGGGCTGTGTGAGTGGGAGAGTGGAGAGATGATGGCTTCTCAGGGAGGAGTGAGATGCTCAGAAAGGGAGGAGGAGGATGGTTGTCCTGTTGCTCGAACATTGCAACAATCCAGAAAATATTCTGTTTTGAGTGTCCTTTTAAAGTCAATATGTTCCCCATAGGAAACACACCGAGCGTGCCTTTCTCATGTGAACTTAATGGTTCTGACAGGGTAATTTGAATTATTCCTTAGAAAAAGCTTTCAAGTAAGCTTCCTACTTAAGTGAGAAAGTGGTATTCTTCCCCTTAACTGATGGAATCACGTGGACAGCTGTCCCTACGGCACTGTGTATCTGTCACCTCCGTCGGACACAAGCTGGAGAAGGTTTGTAGCACAACCGGGTGCATGTGTGTTACTATTTGGCCTGTGTTCTTTGGTGCTGCAACGCCTGCACGTGCCACAAAGGCCTTTATTGTTCCCCGCAGCAGCTGGTCGTCTGAATTGCCATCCCTTCCTGAATTTAGAAATTGATATTACGCTTATTCTTTTAGATGACTCGCTTTTAAACTTAAAGTGTGTCAGCTAATGTGATCTTTTCGAGGATAAATCTTGCCAACAACAAAAGGTCGTTCCAAGGCGTACCCCAAAATTGTTAAGTCGTGGAAGACTTGGATACTTCTCACTGTGCAGGAGCTGGGTAGCCTGCCCTCGCCAGCCTTCGGGTGGACGGGAGCACCGAGTTGCCTGTCCTGTCCCTCATGCTCCTGACACTGAGGTGCTGAGTTGCCAGAGTGGTGGCCCACGTTCCCAAGTGAAGGGCAGCTTGTTGTGAGATGTGTTGACCACGGAGGTTCCCATCTCCACAACGTAATTGCCTCCTGAACCGGTTGTTTTCCGTCCCTATGAAATGGGGACGCTTTCTTTTCAAAGACTCGTGTAACCAAAGTATGTATAAGCAGCTTTCAACTTAAAATTTGTGTTATTTGATCATGCATATTCTTAGCAAAGCATATCAAATTATTTTCTGATGATGGCAACCCATTTATCCTGTGTTCTGCTCAATCCCATTATTGAAACAATTGCACTTCAAACTTGAACTAATCTGTTCTGCGAATTGATTGTTTCACAAGGAAATTGTGCCTGCTATATGCCATATATAGATTTCATTTTTTTAATGCAGAGTATTCAGGTTTTACCCGGTTGGTTGAATTTATCTGAGATAAACATTCTTTTATTTAGAGAAACTTACAATAAACATGTTGGTTTTGCCTTCCGTTCAGGACAAATTCTGATTCTGCCTTGCACCAGAGTACTATGACTCCGGCTCAACAAGAATCCTTTTCAGGAGGGTCACAGGACATGCAGCAGAAAAGAGGTAAACAGAGAAAAACATCAAAAATATTTGTAATATTCAGACCATTGTACTTCAGATTATGTGCACATATGTTGGTGTGTTCGTCTGTTTCTATAAATACATGGATGCATAACGCTTTCTAGATTCAGTTACGCGGGAATTGGAACAAAGGACCACATTTACTCTTCCGGGTACTGAAATCCAGAAAAGATTATGCAGAGCTGACAGAACGTCTCCTGAACCCCGTATTCTCTTATTCTCAGCCCTTGCCCTGTGGGGAAAAGTAACCTGGGCTTGCGGCACTCTGGTGGTGAAGACTGCTCTCAGTGGTACTGGAGGTTTCCAGCTTGTTGTAACTTCCAGACAAGCATAGAGATCGCAGGCATTTCATGGTCAGCGATAAAATATCATAAAGTAGCAAGACTTCATTTAGTTTTTATTTCCGGGATTGCGCTTACCAGTGCATATACCCTCAGCTTACAAACAATACCGGCTGAGAGCCTGGCTGGTTACAGGCTGGAGCAGCACAGCCCTCCAGCACTAACAATTCTGGTGCCCTCTGCTGGCCCTTCTTCCCGCTGGCAGTTCGAGAAATGCATTAAAAGCTCTTAGATCTGTGTAGAGAAATTTAATCCTTAGACAATCGTAGGTGAACAAGCAACACTCAGATGCATATATGCTGTACCGCCGCTCCTCCATATACTTCTGGAGCTGTAAAACATGAAATAATGGTCATCTTAAACAGTGTTGGCGTCAACGTGGATATTTAGTTATCAGTGTGAGAGGCTTCTGTTGATCCATCTCTCTGACTGAAACCTCTTTTGGTGTTTCTTTGTCACCTTGCCGTTAGCGTGATGAAACAGTTGATTGCTTTGAACAAACAAATGCGCTTGGAATACGGAGAAGTCACAGCTTTATAGCGTTTCTCTGTCCCAGGGGAGGTGGTCCAGATTTTTCCCCACTGGAATTATCCTATTGGACCCCCGTTAGGTGTAACAGGTGTAGATCACTTGTGCAAAATGCAAAAAATAAGGAAAACTGGGTCCCAAGATACATTCTTCCTTTTAGATCTAAGCACACTAAATTGGAGGCCAATTTTTTTAAAGTGTTATGTGAGGGATTTTTTTTTTTTAAGCTGATAATGTCTCCTTGCTGATTAAATACAATTTTAATCTCTTCTGGTGTTCGTTTTTTTTTTTAAATTTTGATTTTACAACAGTAGAGTGCCACTGTTTCATCTATTGATAACGGGTTACTTAAGAGTTCTCAAGTGGTTAAGTGGCCAGTCTGAAAATTTCTTACTGAGAAGCTTAATATTACGATGTGATCGCTATTGTTCTCATCTTTTAGTTTTGTTACTGGCTGTCCCTGGAATGGAGGAACCCACCTCTGAGGCAGACAAAACCCTCTCTAAGCAAGGATGGGACACTAAAAAGGTAGGAATCTCATTTTCAAAATGTAGAGATTTTATTTTCTAGACATATTTAGGTAAACTGCTGCTCTAAATATTGTCAACCAAAACAAACTGCTTGCAGAGATTAGAGATTAAATGCTATATTTAGCAACAAGTCACTAAACATTAGATCAGAAAAGCACTTTATATGTACGTGTGCATGCACGTGTTTGATTGTATCAGGAGAAACTCTTTAAATGTGAGCCTTGTTGGGCCAGTAGAGCAACAAAGGTGACTTGTTATCTTCTAAGAGCTTCACAGAGCTCTTGTGTAGAAGAACAGGTCTTCTGTAGAAACGTAGTAAACGAAATAAAACTTCCTAATTTAAATATGTCCCAAGCATCGCTCTCTAGCAGTATCTTTGCCTTTAAAAATGTCTTCCTTCTATTTTAGACTGGGTCATCGAGACCTAAATCATGTGAAGTTCCGGGAATCAAGTAAGTTTTTGAGAAATTTTTTTTTTTTTTAAAGAGCATTGAGATCTCTGAGTGTTATATGTTGAATGTCCTCTTGCTTTTGAGTTTTCTGAAAAGGCCTTAGACGATATAACACTGCAGTAGGTACAAGCCAGAAGCTCTATGAGTGACCCATTGGCTATTACATCTCTGATTGGTTTGTCAGAAGTACAATCTCTAGTTCTATATGTGGCACCTTCCTTCTGTAAAAAAGATGTTATAAAGATCTGGTCAGGCTGAAATTTAAATTGAGATGTGTCTTTTTTTTTTTTTTCCCCTCTCTCTCTCCTTTATTTAGCATCTTTCCATCAGCTGACCAGGAAAACACTACAACGCTGATTCCTGCTACGCATAACACAGGCGGCTCCCTGCCAGACCTGACAAACATCCATTTCCCTTCCCCTCTCCCAACACCGTTAGATCCTGAGGAATCCACATTCCCAGCCCTGAGTAGCTCCAATAGCACCGGAAATCTTGCTGCCAACCTGACTCACTTGGGCATCAGCACTGCTAATCAGGGTAAGGTCGCAACTCTGAGCTGTTTTTACAGATTGTCCATAATATGTCACTTGTCTTAAATTAGGGGGGTTGCGTTGCTCAATATTACTGTTTTCTCTGAGAGGTAATTGCACTTCGCTGCTGACTGATGTTTCTTTTTGTAAACAAGTTTTAGCAAGCCATTTCTGCAGGAAACAGTGAGAAAGCTGTATTTAGTTATACGACTTACAAATTGTTTTTCTCATGGTCTTGGTGCTCAAATCTGCTTTTTTGGGTTGTTTTGTTTATTTTATGTGTAAGACTAGGGGAGCAACTAGCATCCAAAGGTACCTCCCTTGTAATTCATCGTGTTTAACCCCAACAGCACTTGTGTTATGGAAATATCTTAAGTCGGCCTTTTGTTTTCATCCCTTTAGAATGGGATTTTTTTTTTTTTGCTGTGTGAGAATTCTTTTGGAGAGAGAACATAGCTTGCTTCATCTGAAGCAATTTTTCTCTTTAAAGCAGTCAAGAATAATGTGGAACCTTTAAAAGGCGCACTAGTTTTTGTAAGCTTGACTGCTTCAGTTTTGAAAATACCCTGAATATTCAGGCTACATAAAATAGCAGGGCTCTGGGAAGTAATACCCGAGCACACACCTTAATTTCTCACAGCTCTCACCGTGGAGCCTTTGTGCTGAAATTGGTGCCTTCCTAGTTGCAAGTTCTTCTCAAGCGCTGTTGCTGTTTGAGCTGGTGCGCGTGGTGAGTCTGAGTTGTGTGTATTGGGGTTTTTGGACTTTGGCGGCACTGATAATTTTATTTAAAAAAAAAAATAAATCCACAAACAAACGTTATTTGGCATGCTGGCAATTTATAATGTACTGATTGCCTGATAGTTTCAGGATTAAATTTAACTTTATAGGCAAATAGCCTAAACTGATGATTGCTATTTTTTAAATAATTTCACTGGGTCCTACTCGAATAGTTGAGAAGAGGGTTGCATTTTTTTTTACTGTCAGCGACAATTGCAGTCAGTTGATTCCTAGAATAGAAATGAGGTGCTGTATCCGAAAACACAAGTATATTTCCTGTGTTAGGCAGGATTCCCTTCCCCACTTAAAAATCCTCTCATATATTGGGAAAAGGAAATAATTCTAATCAGGTTAAAGTAGTGTCAGTTATATTTAAGAATGAAGCAAGAAGACGGTTTAACCATTTAAATACAGAGTAGGTCAGCAGCTTTCAGCATTCTTTAACAAATTTTCTGGTCTCAAAAGATGACTATATAAAGTTTCAGAGATGAGCTGTCACTCAAGTAGAATTTAGCGGGTCTGTGCGAAGAGAGCTATTGTGTGTATAAAAAGAAACAAACTACTTCCATGGAGTTAGGCCAGATTGGGTCGCTAAATTTTTTTGCTGTACCCGTAATTAGCAAAGTAAATAGTGTAAAACCAAACTGGTAAGTCGGTAAGTATGTAATTGCTTTGAAAACATTTCCTGATCTATCAAAACCATAACGAATTAAAAAGATACACTCATTGATGATTTTCTGCTTCTTTTTGGAGGCTGTCCCGCAGTTTAATCTTTGGCATAGTCAGTGTTTGGTGCTTTTTTAACTAATTTTTTTCCAAACCCTCCTTGCCTCTCTCTATTTTCTAGCTCTTTAGCAGAAAACACAAAGGCTTTTGAACCTTTTGCAGGAGCTCTGGGCATTGCACGGGCATGTCCTCAGCGGCCCCAAGAAAAGGTGGGGAAACAAATCACCTGTCGGGTGACAAAGGATGACCAGCAGTTTTAAGACTACACATTTGCGCGTTTTGAGTTTGTCGGCTCGCTGACATGTTCCGTGAGACGGTGTTGATTTTGAAAACATGGCAGGGAAAGCCAGGCAGCCTTCAGAAGCTGCGCAGTTTGAGCCAGTTTGCCTGCTGGCTCCTTGGCAGCCCGGGCTTCCTGGCTCCCTGGCAGCCTGCCTGGAAGCCTTGAACGTTTGCCAGGTGCCTAGGAGCTCGCAGGCTCTTGTGAATTCCTCCGTTCTGGCAGCTCTGGGAGAACAGCTCACTAGCTAGATTGTCCTGAAATCACTTTCCAGGGTGTCTCGGTTCCTCTAGGGTGAGGCAGAAAATAGGGGAGGTTTCAGAACTGCCCAGATTTTTGTCTTGAATTTGAGCGAAATTACAATACTTGAATTGTTTATCCCTACCGCCCGCTAGGTCGCGGCTCTTTAGAGTGTGAAGGATATTTCCTGCCTTCCTGTGCACTGGTATGCCGTTAAAAATGGAGTACTTCCTGTGAAACCAGTTTTTCTTCTGCATTTTCCATTAAATAGCTGTTTGCTTTTATAATATCTCAAGTGCCTTCTGATTAGTCTTGTTATATGATCTGTTATCTTCTTCCTGTAGTTTGAGCCCTTACAAATAGAGCAAAATGTGCTTTTCCTGGGTTCGGTGTGTGCGAGCGCGATACCTGTGGTTTCTGTAAACCCGTGAAGCTGCTCTGCCTATTTCGATTTCAAGTCAGTATCTGTGCACAAACCCAAACAACCGTGACTGGTTTTTGGCCCAGGATAATTCACGGGGATCTTCCTCTCATCCTGGTGCGCTTCAGCCCGACAAATTAATTGTAAATTAGCTAACGACTTTCAGCCTGATTGGCCGAGGCACATTCAGCACTTTGCATTAAGTGGTTGTCCACTTAGGCCTTTCATTTTTCATCGTTTAGGTAATTACCTCTGTACAAGTATCAATAAACCTTTGCTCTGTTCCCGTTTAAGCTGGTTTGTTCCTTCCTGGCAGGAATGACGACGACGCCAGCCCCTTCCCAGCAGCACCGCCAGCCAGCCGTCAGTCCTCTCTCCTTGAGTGCAGACTCAAGACGACCACAGTCACAGCAAATGTCTCCTACGCTTTCCCCTTTGTCACCAATTACTCAGGTAGGAACTCACTTGGAGAATTAAATTTTTTTTTAATCACAGATGAGTTGTTTTACTCTGCCTAGGGAGAAGCTGGCTGTGACTTCATCTCTCTCGTTCTGTAATTCTCTCCTTTAAATGTGTTCATTAATTCCGAGCCTTTAAAAGGGAGAGGTTTGTAGAGGGGACAGATTTTACTTTTGCTTTTCTAGAACTGTGGTAAAAAACATCTATTAGGACACTTCTCTGTAATGGTGTCGTCCCAAAATTAGTTGTGGAATTTGAAAGACATTTCTCTAATTCATGAGAGAACCTCAGTTACCTTTTTCAATGGATTTCATAAATGTGACTCCGCGACTGCCTGGTTTGTCAATTCCTGACCTGAACATTCAAGTGGACTTTTAGAGTATTTGTTTGTTGTACATTGGAGGTGTTTTGAAACATGTTCTTGTCTGTTTATGAAGCTTTTGGTAACATTTTTTAAATGCAAGATGAGATTGACTTAGTACAGTCACTTGGTGGGAAACTTGATGTGCTTAAAAATGAAGGGAAATTACCTGCCGGTGTGGATGACTTTGATACTTCTTTTTAAGGCCGTGGCTATGGATGCATTGTCTCTGGAGCAGCAGCTTCCCCCGTATCCGTTTTTTACCCAAACATCTTCCCAGCAACAGCAGCAGACCCAGGTGGCGAGTACCCTGCCTCAGAACACTCCGTTAATGCAGACCTCTGGTTTGCAGCGAGGAACGCAGCTCCCCCCACTCTCCGTCACGGTACCTTCCACCATCCCGCAGTCGCCTCCGGGCAGCCAGACCCAACCGTCGATGGGAATAGACATCAACTCGGTAAGCCTGGGCACGGGGCTGGAAACCAGCGAGCTTTCATTCGGAAAGACCGGGAGCGCACAGCGTAGCGCCAGGGATCGAGCTGGACAGCCCTTGTAATAAGTATACTTCCAGGCAGAGCCTGAAGTAGGATTAGAATGATTTTGGTTGAATCCGCTTTTAAATGTTTTATAGAGGAAAATTTGGTTTTAATGTATGCTTAGGGTGGCCGTAGTTTGATAAAACAGTGTCCCTTACGATTCCATGTTTGATTAGACCAGCTTAAATATATCAGCATTTATTTTATACCTTGCTGCTGCCATTGCATCGGTACATTTTCAGGCTGTTAAATGTCACGCACCCCCAACGCACTGGATGTTACGCAGTGTGCTGTAGGCTGGAGGAGTTAACAGAGCTTTGATAAAGAAACCTGCAAACAGGCGTTTTCCCAAAGTTGGAGAGAACCAGGTGCTTTCTAGACTTTCTGTATTTAGAACCCTTTAATTTTAAGGACTTTCAGCGCATACGTTATTATCTTCAAAAATTGGATTTGTGGCTGCCTTCAGAGGCGCAGAAGAAAGGGAGTGTGTACAGACGTACACCGATGACTTACGGGCAGATTTCTTGCTTCTTTTAATGTGGTCTGCTACGAAATGTTCTGTCTGTCTCAGCATAGGAAGGTGCAAAGTGCAGAGTGAGATCAGGCTCACAGGCTGGTTGGGGAAGAATTGCCCAGCTTGTTCTCTGCTCCTCCTGCCCTGCTGTGTAGGATCTCGGTTGTCCGACCTGTTGTGTCCCCCTGGCAGCGTTGTAGTGACAGTAATTGGTTTGAGAATGAGAAGAAATCATGGCCTGTCGATCTAGCGCTTGATCCTGGGTTCGATTTGCAGATGAAATTAACAGTTTGTGCTGATAAGTGCTTCTTGAAAGAAGCTGCTTCCCTTTCAGGATTGGAAGGGGAAGAGGGAAGGGCAAACCCAGCTGTGGAAAGGATACCGGCCGACTCAAAATGTGTCCCAGTGGTTTGATTCTAATACGCATGTAGCTACCAGTACAGATGATTCTGGTTTTCATTCTTTGCTTTCTGTGCTGCCTGCATCATCCTCAACTTCTTCATGACCTTAACTTTTAGGGCGCTGTGCTTATCCTTTAAAGCAACTCAAATAATTAATAACTATTGAGTTTAAAGCTAGTTTATCAGAAAGCCAGTTGAGCTGTGTTTCGGTCTCACTGGCGACCTCTGTGCGCTTTTTGTAAAGCAATAGTGAAATTAATTTCGCTGTAGTTTGGATGTCTGCTTAAACTATCAGTAGCAACAGATAGCTCCAGAGACGCGTTTGCTGAGATTTACGGGGTCTGGTGTCAGGAAGCATTGGTAGTACAGCGCTCTCCGCACTGCAAAGCTAGCTGGTTAAATTAGCCCTTTTCTTAGAAATACTGGATTGCAGTTTTTCCTCAGTCATCTGTTAATTTCTACAGAAGTAGAATGAGAAGAGCTTTACTTACTATTTATGTTAATTAGTGCAACATTCTATTTAAATGCCATTAAGATTATTAATTTGTTCAAATCCAGGGTTCTTTATGGCCAAAAAAGAGTAAACTGTGAGTTTAGAGAGAGAGAGAGAACTGTGTTCTCAAGAAGACCGAGAACAATGTAAATATAACTAATATAAACCTGCAAAACATAGTGTGAATTCTCAGACCATGTCTGTTCCATATCCTGGGGTAAAATGCGACTTTGAGAAGGATTCCAGTCTGCGTGGTTATACACTTCAATCTTGATAACACCCAGGCTGTTTACGACTAGGCAGAGCAATAGGAGAAGGATTTCCAGAGCAGTGTAAACACAGGTTAAGAATGTGTGGGTACGGCAGTTGAATTGAAGAATAAATTAAATTATTTTTGAGTTGTTCCCAGATTTCAAGACTTCTTTTCCCTAAATCGTTGGCTACCAGATTTTTTTTTTTTTTAATTGAGCGTAACTAAGAACAGTGAGAAAATATTCCAACAGTTTTGCTTGTCCAGCAGCACTGCCCTGCCCTCAGCCCTTCAGTCAGACAAGACCGTGCCACGCGGATACCTTAACTCTCCTTTTTGCGGCATTGTTCACAGTAACCGCGTCTTCGTACATAGCCAAGAATTCCTGAAGAGGATGGTTTCTCCCAGCTTCCTCGAGCTGTATCCGCCAGAAGTTTACAATTTTCCGACCTTCCATCAATCCCATGGTCTTTAATTCTGTGTTGTTCTGTAGGCTTCACTCCAGCAGTACCGCAGTAATGCTGGATCCCCAGCCAACCAGTCTCCCACCTCTCCTGTCTCCAATCAAGGCTTCTCTCCTGGCAGCTCCCCTCAAGTAAGGGACTCTGTGCTTCCACAGGCCTTGCTTCTTGTGTTTGTTTTTAGTTGAGTCTCTCCATTACTGACCCATAGTTGTCTCACTGTAATTGTATGTGCCTCATGCATTACTGATGTCTCATCTTGTTTGCGGTTTCATTCAGTTCCGGAGTTTTTCAATAGCTGGTGAATTGCCTTTTTATTGATCAAAGCTGCTATTCGAATGCTGTTAAAACTCAGTTATTTCTCTGGGGTGTGTTGTGGACGTAACCTCCAGGTAGACCCCTTCCAATTCGCAGCATCGCGTAGGAGCTGACAGATAACGGGAGAGCAGGGGAGGGAGAGAGGGAAACTGAAGCGTCTCCTGCAGCAGGGTGACTCCTGTGGCTCTAAATACCACTTGTGTGGCCAAAGGCATTTCTGACAGGACCTTTTTTTCCACGGGAGCATACACTGTGCAAGAAAACACTGGAGAAAATGCCCTTAAAGGGAGCAGTTACACCTTGTGGCTTGCAAGTAATGGGTTAGTTAACACGCTTTCTTGCATGCTTCCAGCTGGTTTTTCTTCCCGTGTACGTATATACTCCCGCATCCACACGTCCTATATACAAGTCACGGCTTGGGGTGTGTGTAAACCTACGAAAAGGAATTTTTATCCGCCAGCAGCAAGACGGTTAAAAACAAGGCAGTCTTTGGGGGTGCCCCTAATGTAAGGGAGTGAGTGCGTTTTCAGTACAGAAATAATCTGGTGCTGCTAAAGTAGCTCCACGTGGCTGCCCTTTTCCTCAATCCCACCTGTAGAAACGGGGTGCAGGAAATTCTTCCAGAGCAACAGAGTCTGAAAATACATTTTCTGTTTCATCGTTTAATGTTTAAGGCTGTAAGGAGGATCCTATCTAAATAAGTGCTGCCCCTTCATGGTTCCAAAGCAGAAGCTTCGTCTCTCCTTGCCATTAGCCAGAGACAGGTCACTGGTAAGCTCAGTAATAGATCTGAGTGTCAGGACTGTCTGGATTTTCTTAACCCGTGCTTAACTGCTTCTTAACTTCTCTCTCTTCTGCCTGCTTCTGCCAGTTCTGCTGCGTTCTGTGTGTGGCTAAAAGAAAACGAGCAATCTGATTCCTCCAGGCTGTCGTGTAGAGCAAAGCTGTTGCCAGTCTTGCTGCAAATTCTCAAGTCCAGTTCTCATTTGGGGCAGGGCATCCGATTTTGATTTTTTTTGCCTTGATTTTTCTTTCCCCCTTGACTTCTCAATAACTTTTTCCTGGTTTTGCCCACAGGCCTGTTGCCACTGCTCAGTCCCAAGTGCTGGAGCGCAGCAGGCGCTCCCCAGTGGAGCACGCGCTTGGCTATAGTTTTTCCTGCTGGGCCTGTTTTACCCTGTAAACTCTTTGCTTAGGTTTTGCTGTTTTCCAGTGGGACGCCGTAATTCCGTGTGAAAGGAAGAGGGTTTATTACTGCTGCTTACTTTAGTATTGGCCTCTTAAAAATACCCACACAATTCTTTCTCTTTGCTAAATTAAAAATGAGACAGCTTTCCTGCCTCTGTCAACGCACCGAACACTAGGAGCGGCGAGGAAGCCGCTGTGGTCGCAAGCGGTGGTCGCTAATATTGAGTGTGGAGAGAAGCAAAGGGGGAAGAAAAAACAGTTGGGAAGGAGAAATTTGGGTTGTTTTATGATTATGGGGGCAGCTCCCAAACAGGATCCATTAGACTGTAGAGTAACCTGCCAAGAGTAAAGGCGGATTGGTTCCAACAGCGGAATATGCCCATTGTGGAACAGTCTGGCACTGGCTGACGAGAGTGGAATTAAGTAGGTGTGACCGGGTAGGCGTCCTCCACTTGCTCCTGTTTCTCTGATTAATTTTAGGTTAAATCGGTCTGCAGCGTATCAGTACGATGAGTGACGTGCTCTAAAAATAGAAATCCGTGGCTTGATTTATTTTTTTTTTTTAAAATCACATACGGTTCATTCACCAGAAGTTATTTTTCATCTTTCCACGTCTCCAAATCTATTTGCTCTTGTGTTTTAGATGTGTGTTTGTTATACGAAGGTCTTCCTGTTCAAACACGAATTGAAAAGCTCTGCTTGTAGTTCTCAGCTTTGTGTTTGCATGGCTTTTCATTGACAATGGCTTGTTTATTACTCCTCTGCTTTTCTCCTCTTAACACCTGGCATACTGTTCCAATTAGATAGAAATCTGCTTTTTTTTTAGTAGAATGGCTGTATACTGGATAATATGGTATGTATTTTTAGATGAATAATTTAAGCCAGGGGTTTTGTGGTTTGGGGTTTTTTTTTCTTGCAGTCACCACATCATTAACCCAAGAAGATGTACTGTTGACAAAACAGACCTCATCTAGTGTTTCTGGAGGAGATGGTGTTAGCAAGATGTTTTTTCACAGAGTTGTTGATAAATTAGTCTAGGACTCTGAAGTGTTGAAGTAATGACATTTCCAGTTGATTTCCTTTGGGAGTTTCAGTGCTTACAGATGTAATAACCGGCATACTTCAGAGCTGAGGAATAAGTATGGGCTCGTATGTTTTGTTAGGAGCTCCTAATGCAGACTTGCACAAACAGAGTTTGGTCTCCTGTTTATTATTTTTCATGTTGCCCACATTTTTTAGGATGGGGACAGTGCTTAGTGGAATGCAGAGATTCTAGGTCTTGCCCTCCTTCTGAAAAGCTCCTGTAAAAATGAAATGTCAGAAGTTAAAGAAAAAAAAAATACTGTGATCCTCTTCGGAGCTCTCGAATAGCAATTGTATTTTTAGTGCCGGTCCAAACTGGCTTTGATTCATGTTGACTGTGTGACGTTCTGAAGTGCAAATTTTTCATGAGAAATTGTTATAAAGCATCACCCAGCTCTGCCTCCCGCTTCAGATGGCAACGATTTCCTCGTGATAAGAGTTAAGCTTGGCTGGTCCTGATCTGCTTGCTTGAGTTAGCGCTGCCTGCGACTCCATTTTTTTGAAAGAATAAAAGTAACGCTTGCAGCAGGTGGAGTTTGAGTAGGATCAAAGTGTGCCTGGGCAGCAAAAATAGGGTATCGGTGGTTTAAGGAGAAGTGTGGTGGTTTTATTTAAGTAGAGCTTTGCTTTTTCTCTTGTCAGGTGCAATGTGGCTCTTGCTTGTGATCTTTGGTCATTTTCTCATATCCCTGTCTTTTGTGAGGGATAGAGCAGCCACCGTAGTTTTGAGGACCAGATCAAAAATCGGAAGACCGGTTCCAATTAGAGCCGTTTTCCATTTTACCTGCTTCTAAGGAGGGCATCGTGTAGGGCGTTAAGCTGCAAAGATGTCATCATTGTTCTGTGGTCGTTGCTGTGACAGATCATAAAAGCCCGGGAAAGTGAATCAGAATCTTATTTTTGTCCATAAAACCCTATTCTTGGCTCAGGCTCTATTTAATCAGTCTTAAGGATGAGCTGGCTTCATTTAGTTAAACCATTTCTTACTGGGAAGCTACTGTGTGATCTTCCCTGACAAAGCCTGGGAGGCAGTTGCCTGGTCCCTTCTCTGACTCTGCCAGCATCACACTTCAAAACGCAGCGACCGTGGAGCTCCGTGAGGCTTCTCTTTCCAGCGTTCCGCGTTATCTGGCAGCGCTGTTCTGCAGCAAATTCCTCTCTTCTCCGCGCGCGTTCAGATCGTGCCCCGCACCCTCGCGTGCAGCCGGTGGGAAGCGCTTCGTGGCTGACGCTCGGAGCGGTTCTCGGATCAAACAGGACCTGCTCAGCAAGGAGTTTTGCAGCTCGCGCAGCATGTGCTGGACTTTCGGCCGCCTTCCCCCGCGGAGTCTCATTCTCGGGTGGCGAATTCCTCCCTTGATGCCACATTTACCCAAAAGTGACCATGTAACGTGGTAGCCGAGGGCTCTGGCTGAAGGTGGGAAGGTTTTGGTTGCTTTAAAAGGAATATATTGTTGCTTCTATCCCGATAGTCCCCTCTCACGGAGGTTGGGGGCAATTCAGGTGGGTTTTTTTCAATCCAAAACTTTCATTCTTTTCCTTGCATGCAGCCTGCAAATAAGCTGCGCTGAGATACGCTACTGATGTAGGAGGGAGAATGTTTAAAATGGGATGTCTGCTGAAATTTTTACATTCACTGGAGTGGACATCATCCTGTGTTTTTTGAGCATCTCAGTCTTTGGCTGTGTTCAGTGCTTTTAACTGTGGTGGCTGGCGTAACTCTGTTCGGATCATTTCTAGGCTTTTGCTTAATTTCATATGTTGATTTCTAAGGAGAAAATTTGTAGCCTCCCTCTCTTAATGCATAGATAAAAACTGGAAAATGCTATGCAAGGTATTGGGGTGTTTTTCCCCAGGATTGATACAAATTCTCTGTGCAAATTGTCTTTTATAAACACCGTCTTTTATAGATGCTCTTGTTGTCAGTAGAGGTTTTCAGCTGGAGTGTCAGAATCTGGGGTAGTTTTAAGTAAGAAGTGATCTCTCTGAGATTTCTTTTACATCTGGCAGTTCCTTGGGACAGTACTGAATAGCATTAGCACATTGACCTTAAATTCTTGTTCACCTTTAGAATAATTGATAAATAAGAGAGAATAACTGATAAATGCTTGTCGTGCTAGAGGGGACAGTAAAATTAGTGAGGCTGAGGAATTCCTCCTGTGATTCTTGCCTTCAAACTGCTGATGACACGCTTCACCGGGCTTTCTCGTTAACTTTTCTGATCTGCAGCTGAAGTGAAATGGCTTTAAAAATGTCAGTTTTATCTTGGCATGTTGTTGTCTCGGTGAAGCTGGCTGTTGGAGGACACGAGGTTGCAGAGACAGCGAGCGAGTCGCTCCCCGCGTGCTGGCGATCGGCTTCGCATCGCATCGTGTTTTAACGTGCAGTTTAAGTCTGTGTGGGGTTTGTCTTTCACCACAACAACCCAAAAAAAAAAAAAAAAAAGTCACCAAAAAGCTGGAGTTGCAGAGTGATTTTTCTTCCTCGTGTTTACCCAGCGCGCTTGTCTGTTTGCATAAATCCGAAGTTTTATGTGTTGTATGTCCTCCGTGAGGAAGTTTGTTTGGTTTACTCGACTGTATTTTTGTGCTTGCCGAAAGGCAGCGAAACGTGGAAGGATTTTTGTGTCTTGGAGGGAAATACTGAACGTTTGCTGAATTTGCTGATGTTTAGTGGTTGTTAATAATAAAGGGCACTGCTAACTAACTCCGAGAAGAACCGGTTGGAAGGCTGGAGTCACTCGCACACCGTGGGTACGTCTTGTTTGTGAGATTTTTGCACCATAAAGACTCTGTTTTGTTTTCAGCATTCTTCCATTCTGGGGAGTGTATTTGGTGACTCCTATTATGATCAGCAGATGACAGCTAGGCAGGCTAATGCCCTATCCCATCAGGTGAGCAAATTCATCTCGGATTTTCAGCTATATTTCGGCCACTTTCAGCTTAAAATAAATAAATATAGATCAACTTCTGATTATTTTGTATGAGATCACATTTTGTCCATATAGTTTTACTTTTGTTGGTTTTGGTTTGCATTACTCAGGGATTTCTTTCTTTTTTTCTTTCCCCTTTTTTTATTCTTTGTGCCCCCTCCCCTTTCCTTCCCCTTCCTCCCTCTTAGCCCTTGCAGCAGATGCTTTTAAAGGTGTTCTGCCACGTTTATCGGGTTTAAAATAATGAAAATAAATTTTAAAAAGCCACATTTCTCACCGTTGTTGCGTTTGGGAAGGATTCAAGGATTCACTTGTAGGTGGTAACAATATTTACTCCCGAATTTGGCAAACAACTGGTGCACGGTACCAAAAGCTAGCACGCAGATCCAGCCGTGCCTTCGTTGGTTCGGCCAACCAGCGCGTCCCTTCCTTCAGCTGTGAAATACGCTCTGGTTGCAGGAAAAAATGAGGTGGCTTCTGAGAGGCGGTGCTCCGTGGGCAGATACCTGAGTTAGTAGCACGAATTAGGGTTTGTTTTTTTGTTTTTTTCACTTTGTTTTAAAGCTACCTTTTCTTCTGTTCTTACGGTGTCAAAAGCAACAATTTTATTTTTGCATCCATCCTCTCCTCATTCCCCTCAACACTGAATTTGGCAGTAAACTATTCTGGAAAGTTAAGTGAAAATAGACCATATTTTTTTGATCGACAAAACCTAAAGATGAATTTGTTTGCCTGTCTCTTTTCGACGTTGCTTCCCGTACTTGAGCTTTTGTAAGTTGTTTTTGCTGTGTTTCCTGATGATTAGAAGTAATAATTCCTTTGTGCCTTGGTCTTCAGCTTGAACAGTTTAACATGATAGAAAACGCCATTAGTTCCAACAGCCTGTACAGCCCTTGTTCCACCCTTAACTACTCCCAGGCCGCCATGATGGGACTTACCGGCAGTCATGGCAGCTTGCAGGACTCGCAGCAGCTCAATTACTCCAGCCACGGAAACATCCCCAACATCATTCTTACAGGTAAGAAAATCGCTTCGCCGACGAGTAAAACCCTCCCGGTGTCGGTGTTTCTCTTGGTTGTGCCGTGGCTCGCTCCGAGCCAAGAAAAGAAAAGGGTATTTTGTGTTGTGTTTCACCTTGTGGAAAGGTTCGTGTCGCTGATCTGGCGGGTTCCCCACGTGCCGGGGAGCCTCACGGCTCTTCTTCAATCCCGGCAAACGGGTAGAGCCGCAACGGCAGCGCTAATTGTCTTACAGGCTTTCCCTGCCTCTGAATTTACCGGGTCCTCTGTCGCGGTGACGGAAAAGCTGTGAAAGTTGAAGTTCTGCTGCTGCTCTGCTGGAGTTCGCCAGCAAAGAGCTTTTTAGTGTCACATATGGCAGCGGATCTGGTCACAGTTGGACGTTTGGAACCAATTTCTGCGCAGGCCACTGAGAAAACTGTCGTTGAGTCCATATTTCACCCAAGGACTCTCGCTCATTAGAGTCACATAAATTACGGTTATTCCTCCTAAAGCTGAGGGGAAGAACAGAGACTCAAGTGACGTCACTTTGTGGCCCCTGAACACCCCTCTGTGAGTGTTGCTTTGTGTCAGGTCGTTGTGAGGGTTTTGAGGTGCTCTGACAAATCTGTAATTCAGCCAGCTGGAAACGAGGAGAGCGGTTTCTCGGCTGAACTTCACTCCACTTAGATCAATAAATTATTCCAGAGTTTTCGCAAGCTGTTTTATGACTCGTCCGCCTGGCGAATATGTATTTCCTAAATCCTGCTGACACCTTTCTCTTCCTCTTCCCTGCAGTGACAGGAGAATCTCCTCCCAGCTTATCAAAAGAACTGACCAGCTCTTTGGCAGGAGTGGGAGACGTCAGCTTTGATACGGATTCCCAGTTCCCTCTGGATGAACTCAAAATTGACCCTTTAACCTTGGATGGACTGCACATGCTGAACGACCCAGACATGGTCCTCACTGACCCCGCCACAGAGGACACGTTCAGGATGGACCGGCTGTGACGCGCGGACGCCGGGAGCGTGGGAATGACGCCTGTTCCTGGAGCCCAGCCGAACTAGAGAGTCCGACGGGTCAGTCGTGTCGGAGCCGGAGCTGCTGAGCGCAGCAGCTCTGTCCTGTACAACGTGTACAATGAGTAAAGCTTGTCGTTCTAAGCTTGCAGCGCTGCAGACCCCTACTCCCTGTCGCGCCGTATTTCACCCCTTATCCACTCATTGCCATGAATGAGTAAGGAGTTTCCATCAACCTTTTCCTCTCCGGAGCCCCCCCTTTTCCCCCCACCAAAGCTCCAGCGTTAAGTTGTCGATTTATCCTTTGCACTAGAAAAGGGGGTGTTTTTTTGGGCAGGCGAGGAAGGTTCAGAGCCGAGGGTAACGAGATTCTGTCTAACGTACCAAACTGTTGGCTGCTTTTTGGGACGGGGAGGGGGAAGCGATGACTGTCCTCCCCCCCCGCCTCGCCCCACTGGGAAGCAAATCTCCGCGTCGCCGTCCGCTGGGAGGGGCTGGGGGAGCTTCGGTGGGCTTGACTCTGCTCCGCCACGGCCGCTCGGTAGAGTAAAACGCTTCTTCCCGTTGCGATGTGCCATGTTTGTTTCCAGGTTCGTTTCCCTGACTGTCGTCCTGCGCCCGCTCCCTCCTCTCCCGCCCCGAGCAAACTCGCCTACTTGGCAAAGCAGAAAAGCAGCCTGGCAGCCCCGTGGCCTTTTGTAGCCGGCTGGTGGAAAAAGGCAACTGTAAACACTATTTTCAAAGCTTTTTTTTTTTTTTTCTTTAATATATATGTAATATATATATTTATATATATGTATACATATATATACATAGCATTTCTGAGCACACAAAAAAGTACTATAATTCATTACTTGATCAGCACGGAGGAAGGATCAGAACATTTTAAAGCAGCTAAAAGAATATAGGAGACTAACTTGCAGAGCGTATTTCTAATTTCACTTTGTGAGAGATTCCTGGGCAACAGGAAGGGCATTTCTATAGCGATGCCTGGCTCGAATCATGATGACTATTTTTTATTTTTTATTCTTACTCATCGCTTCTTCTGTTACCATTATTTATGATCTCTTTGTTTTTTATTTAAGTATTTGGATATTAGGAAAGTAGCTAAACTACATACAGCCAATTGAAGCACTCTACGTAATACTTGTACAGTACATCTTTTTGTGTTTTTATTCCAGAAATATATTATATATATTATATATATAGGTATTTTTAACTAACTGGAATTTTAAACAGATGTTGAGCAGAAGTAAGGAAGCCTGAGGCAAGTCTAGATGTTTTCCTTTTTATAGAGTCAAAATAGGGTGGCAGGAACTTAGATATTCCTTCTTTCACCCTAGGGGAAAAAAAATAGCTTGCCCCGCAGTCGCTAGTACTGTATCCTGGACCAGGTTGAGATTCTGTGAGGTTTATAATAGACTATTTCTGTTAGTCCTTGTTAATATTCTGTGCTGCAGCGTAACGGGCTGGGGAGTGACGCTTCAGCGGCGAAAGATTAAAAAAGAACCCAAACCAACCAACCCCAAACGACTCGTTGACTGCGAATTGGTGGTTTCACTTTAATGTCACGGCCGAATTTATGGTGATTCCCGCATCTCTGCACTTGGGACTCTCACCAAATCTCAAAAATGCATTTAAAGGTTTATCAAGAGCCCGCTGGGCTTGTAGCAACGGCCGGGGGCGCTGTTAAAACCTTGTCTTCGTTACGCCATAACCTGCACCGTAACAGAATCTAGAAGTACAGGACCCTTCTCTTCAGCGGAACTTAGGAATTAACATTATTTTGAGTCTTATTAACAAGTTAAAAAATGACGTTGCGCCTGACGCCCCCTGCGATGAAGGAACACCTGCCGGAGGAAGGCACTTCCGCGCAGTAGGGTTGAACGTCCACATCTCTTTTTGTTGAATAGAGCCTCAATAAAAGAGCCATTTTAGTTTTCCTTTCGGGGTGGGCTGTATTTTGTCGATTTTTTTTTTTTTTTTTTTTTTCCCCCCCTCTCTGGCACCGGAGTCCCACATCTGCTCTCTTCCCACTCGGCCGCCTCAGCTGGATTTGCTTTTTGTCTAAAAACGTGTCCGTTCCGTCTCGGCTGTCGTGACTTTCAAGCCAAAAAAAACCCCAACCCCTCAGCACTTCTCCCGGTCCCCTTCCCCACGAGAAGGATTTATTATTATTTTTTTTTTTTTAATTCTTTTTTTTTTTCCTTGCTGTTTTCGGCAAGCGATAACGAAGGTCCGCGGGGGAGCTGGGCCGCTTTTAATGAGTTATACTAGGTTTCTGTGTGCTTCCAGAAATCGGCGGGACGCCGGCCTGAGATTCGTGCAAACGCTGCTGAGCAGAATCGTTGTTGGGATCTCTCTAATTCCGGGTGCGTGTTTGCTCACGTTTGTGCCATTAGTTGACCATTTGCACTAAAAATGTTGTGGGGTTTGTTTGGGTTTTTTTCCCCCCTTCCGATCTCTTGGCTTCCCCCTGTCTTTTCCTTTCTGTTCCTCCCCGCGCCATCGCCAGGTTATCCCGCGTCTTTGTCCAAAACGTGTTTTGTCGGGATGGAAGCCCAGCAGTGCGTGTTAACTCCCGGTGTCTGCTTATTTCAGATTGCTAACGCTTTTTTCAGTTTAAGGAGGAAAAATAAAGGTAGCTTTGGATGGGAGGATGCCCTGAAAGAACAGGAGTGATTTGGGCAAAGCCCTTTTGCTTTGGAACAGCCGCAGGTGCCGCGGGAGGTGAATACGCTTCTTGCCGTTCGCGTAGCTCCTCGCTGGGGTTTCCGTCCGTGTCGCGCTCTCCTCGGAATGACTCTCGTGCATGGAAATTCTTGGTTTGTGATCTGTTTTTTTTTTTTTTTTGAAAAACCAGAGGCACTTTGGAATGAAGCATCCGAGTAGGAGATGAGATTCCTCACTGGAGACTTTTCACTCTTGCTAAACGCTACCTTCTACTGTTTTTTTAAACTCTGTGTGTATATAAGAGATCTTGTTTATTAGACTTGTTAAGTAGACATTTAAAATGGCCTTAATTTAAAAATAACGCGTCTGGATGCAACTGTCAAAATTAGGGACCATCTAGTGGAGACAAATCCAGGTTTTGTTCCTTTTGCTGCGGGGCGGGAAGGAGCGGGATGAGGTTGTTTTGGGAAGCAGATGGTGGCTGTGTGTGTTCGAGGAGCCCCGGGAGCAGGTGGGGAAAAGCTGCTTTTCGTGCCCACCCTTTGAGAACCGGAGTGGGTTATTCCAGGTTTCCCTCGCCGGGAGGCCGGTTCCCCGAGAGCATCCCGTGGGAGCTGCACTTGGAGAGGGGTTTTTCACCCCCTCTCCCCTTAAAATTGATGGTTTGGTAAAGCCAAGCTATTAAAGCTGTCGAACGTGAACACGGAGCGGATCCCCCGTGTTTTCGGAGCAACTAATCGGATTTGATTCGGAAATCGGTCGGTACCGCGTCCGTTTTTAAATGGCCCGTGGTGAGGGTGACGGCTGTTGGGAGCGGCCGGCGCTTCCCACGCAGGGCCGGGCGGGAGCAGAAGGAAAAAAGACGAGTTAGGAAAAAGCCCGAGTAGCGTCGCGTAGAACTTCTCCTCTTAAACGAGGTTGGAACCGTCTGGTGTCTCAAAGGGTCCAAACACACCTGCTGAGGGAACCCTCCCCCCGCCCCACAGGTGTGTTTTATATAAAA